>PVJI01000698.1:0-233606 GCA_004026765.1 Micronycteris hirsuta | reverse complement strand
AGATCTAAAACCAATAAGCTAAGCTTCCCCTTTAGGAAACTAGAAAAGAGTGAGCAGGAAAAAAACAAAATAAGAGCAAAGGTCAGGAACTTGTACCCGAGAAGAGTGAAAATCAACGCTGAAGCTTGCTCTTTGAAAAGCTCAATATAAGTAATGAACACCTAGCCAGGCTACATAAGAAACAAGGGAGAAGACACAAGTGACTAATAATTACTGAGAGAGACGGGTGAACCCTACTAATATCACAGACATCAAAAGGATACGTAGAGAAGCATGATGGACAGATGACCACAAATTTGATCACTAAAGGTGAAATGAACCAATTCCTCCAAAAGATATAGTCTACCAAAACTCACACAAGGAGAAACAAATCATCTGAATAGACCTATATCTATTCTAAAAATAAAATCAATAATTAATAACCTTCCCAAACAGCCCTAGATTATTTCTGGTGGATTCTACCACACAAGGAAGAACTGATACGGTTCCAGAAGCTTCCTGTAGGAAGCCTAACCCTCTCCGTTCCGTCATCTATGGAATGGAGAGAGCAGCTTTGCAGGCTGGTTGTGGGGGTTGGATGGGAAGAGACGCCGGGCAGGTAGGGCTCGTACATCCCTCCTCTCCCCTTCAATGCAACAGTCTGTTCATATTCTATCACCATGTTCTTTCAAAAACCAAACTCCATAAATTTCATTGGCACCTATGGGAGACCAGTTACAGTGAGTTAATGCAGTGAAACAGGACTCGAAGGATTTTGATCATATCCGCCATTAGTAAAAATATTTTGAGCAGGCGCTCTCATATTTGTCTAGTTATTTGTGCTAAATCATAGATGTGTAATGCTGTGGTAGTAGAGCGGCACGTTAAATAGAGAGACGAATGAGGTAAAAATAAAAGGCAATTCTAGTATTTTCTATCTATATTCCTGTGGATCTTCTTGCGTACTTAATTTTGAACTCCTCCAAGATAATGAATGAAGCATCCCTGAATTCTGTTACACTTGGATCTGTGCGTTCCGTTAACATTACAGCACCTACTGTGTGTCAGGACTACACTGGCCAGCTTTCTACAAATTTTGGTAACTGAAACTTCACCCTGCCTTCCAAGACTTGAGAGAGTCAGGCAATATGCATTTATAGTTGTGTCCATAAACAAGGACTGATTCTTCATTCCCTCACGGAGAATCACAAATTGGCTATCACTCTTATTTTTCAATTTAAAATCTCCCATTCAACCAGTAACTGTTACTCCAATACAGCAGGGGGTGAAATGCCATAAAGACAGCTTCGGTTTCAGAAAATACCTAGGGCTGGCTCTATTTGTGTGAACTCTGCCTCTCACCCAGAAGACAGGCTGCCCTGCCTCTGGGGGCTACTGGGGAGCTTGAGAAGCTCCCACATGACCTGCCTGCAGGGTCGCTTTTTAAATGAGGGGCTGGGGGTTGCTTCTCTGAGGATGGAAGTTCTGACTCTGGTCGAAGTCCCTGCTGCCGGAGCCCACAGGTTCTGCTGTGAGCCAGTCCAGGCAAACAGAAATAACCCACTGTCCAAACGGGCTCCTTGGGGCAGCTTAGGAGTCTTTGCTGAGAGGGGACGGTTCTTGGAGCTGGAATGCAGCCCAGGTCCATTTTCAAACCCAAATCAAAATGACAAAGAGCACATTTCCTGGACCACTGGCCCCCCAGTGTAGGGTTACTCTGGGGTGGCAGCTGCCCTGCATGTCTGGTTATTTAAGGCTTGGGTATACACATTCCCACTTTTATTCAGTGCGGGTACATCTAAATTCTAAAGTTATATATGGATTTCTATTTTTTTTTTTTACATTTCTATATATCTTTCTTTTGACTAGCTTCATCTGTCTCTTATTCAGTTCCTGTTCCTCCTCCATCCTCATAGCCTTGGCTGCGAGTGCACAGGTGGGAGGTGGCAGGCCAGACAGGTGAACTCATCGTATTGTGGCGTTTAGATCTTGTTGCCGCACTAACAGGGATACTAGACACAAATATACATCAGAGGGACAAATGGAGACATAGAGATGTTACCAGTGACCCTCATTACTCAGATTTCTCATGTGCAAGTGCACCTACTTGCTAACGCGTACTTGTAATCTCCAAATCCACACGCACAGAGCTCGCAGTCATTTATAGATATGAGGAGAGTGGCAAAATATTGGGGTCACCTGACACACACATTTCCAGCTAGTAAGCCCTGCTTCCTTGGCCCTTGCTAGTGCCACATTTTTCACACTTGAGTTCTCTGTGTTGGTGATTTCACTGTTTAACACAGGCCCCGAGCACAGCGCTGACACGCTGTCTGGCGCTCCCAAGTGGAAGAAGGCAGCCGCCATACGCCTCCTCGAGAATGTGCATGTATTAGACAGGCTTCACCTGGGCCGGAGTTACTGTGCTGCCGACAACGAGTTCAATGTTAATCAATGATATGTATTAAATAAAGAGTCTTTAAACACAAACACACACAAAACGGTGTTATATATTGATGAGTAGACCAGAGGCTTGCAGGAACCCAAGCCTACATTTCCCCTAGGAGCGATGTTCAGTGGGCACCAAGCGTTCACAGTGACGATACGGAAGAGCAACCGCTGCAAACACGAGAGTCAGCTGCGCATCCACAGCAGAGTTGAGAGGGAGCACAACCTGCTGCTGCATAAGCTTGGGCTTTCTACCAGATTAGTGCAGACATCTGCCTCTTAGAGAACAAGCAACACTGAACAGGCCAACGAATGAATGAGAACAAGACTACATACAATGAACTAATAGATTCGAAATACTGTTTGCTACTCTTTATAGGGCGGGTAGTAAATACCTCTTCGTGAACGCTGACTAGGAATAGATAAGAACCTGAAATTTTCGCTTTATGAGACATGGGTTTCTCTAAAATAAGATAAAGTATACATGAAGCTTTAATAAACAGAATTCTCATAACCGTATACTAAACCTAGATTTTCATGTTATCATTGGGAATTATCATGTTTAATTTCCTTCTGCTCATTTTAAAGAATTGGTTTTTAATCTTCCTCCCTTCCTTCCTCTCTTCTTTCCTCCCTCCCTTCCTTCCTGAAAGTATTAATCGAGTGCCTGCTTATGCCAAACACTGTTTTGGGATATAGCAATACATTAGGTGAAAACTGTCTTCATGGAAATTAAATTACCAGTGAGCAGAGACAGACAATAAGCAAATGAATGTCCAATAATAAGACTTCTGAAGAAAAATCAGACAGGATAGAGGGGAAGGGCTGAGGGAATTGGGGAAAACGTTTGCAATTTCAGACCAGGTGGTCAGGAGGGGCTGCTGTGAGGTGATGTGGGTGCTGACTTGACTCAAGTGAGAGTGTCACCATGCAAACTACGGCCGTGACTACAGCCAACAGCTTTGTCACCAAACCTCTCATGCCACTTCAAGTAACCAAAACCCATTAATTTATCCAAAAATGATTGATTTATATCTGCTCTAAGATTTTTGGAGGGCAAACCTTTTCCTACACCTGGAACCTGTTAGTGCATTTGGCTCTTGCAGCAAGGACTGCAGGGAAGCATCGAGCAAGAAGCACCACCCTTCCTCTGCAGGGAGCACGAATGGGCCACGGTGGCCTTGCTGTCTGTGAATAGAGCTCCACTCATTCCACTTCTTCAACAGGCACCATATTTCCCCACTGTCATGGCCACCACACACGCGCAGGGACACCATCCCTGCCCGGAGGAGGAGGCTCAGCGAGTGACGGGGTATACCCCACAATCTCTCATTCCCACCGGGGCATTCACACCCTTTCAGCAGCACGGCCCACGGCCCACGAGAGACTTCTGGAGATAGAAAGAGGGCTGTTAATAGCGGTCACCTGTTCTTTCTGGTACCGCAGACAGCATCTAATGTCAAAGCGTGACTAGCCAGAAAAAAGATCCGCGCAGAACTAGCGCTTGCTGCGCTGCTCCGGGCCAGCGCTCAGCGGCCGCGGGGCTCTCCTCGTTCAGACAGCAGGAGCCAGCCTCGTGCAGGCTGGGTTGGCTTCGGTGATCGCTGATCGCGGGATCCTGGGAGAAAAAGCGAGCTTCCTCCAACAGAGGCGCTGACACAACGCACGTGTCCTTCACTCTTCTCGCAACTGCGTACAGCTGAGATTTTGTGATGGGATTTATTATCATTTCTTGGTTGGCTGGGGGGGAGGCCTTGATATACCGTGTCTTGTTCTTTTTCTAATTACCTCCTGAAGAAGCAAAGATCCTGAAACAAAACCCTGGATAATTTAAAAGGCATAGCTAACTAGAATGAAGGACAATTTTCTACTTATTTTAATGGCTTTAAAAGGGTGAATCTTACCCTTGGAATCGACTAGTCATCAGACTTTAAAATAAACAGTAATATCGCCTTGCCTTCATGAAAGTCTGTGTTTCCTCTGTAGTCTATCATTTTCATCAAAGGTTGTTTTCTACTTGTTGGTTTATTCTTTCGCTGTGAAAATATGTATGATAATGTTTGGTATAAAAATCAAGAAATTAGTCTCGCGGCAGGGAGTCTGCTAACAACACCATTTTAATCGTATCCTTCAAGCGTTGGCAGAAAACATATTAATTGCAGTTTAATTTATGCAACAAATATTTCATTTTAATTATGCTTAATTTTTGTCAAGCTATAAGAATGTCAATAGTTCTGACAAGTGTTTTCTTACAAGTTTTTTTTAAGTGAAAGAATTAAAATCAAACGCTGTTTCTGAAAGAAATTATGAAAGATTTCTAATTACTGCTTATGTTTTTGAAAAATTGCTAATCTAGTAGCCTCAAAATAACATCTGGGAACGTGTGAACTTGAAGCTTTATTACTCAATGTTTATAATTCTTAATAATATACATGCATCATTAACATGATGGAATTCTCACAGGAAGGATTTTTTTTCCATAATTATAGGATATATCAGTAACTGTCATTGAATGGTGAATTTCCTCTATAGAAATGTTTTTGTTCATTCTGCTCAGGAAGACTAACACAAGAATAAGTGAAACTGATTGCTGATGATACACTAAACTAAGAAAAGGAATATTAACCATGAACAGAAGTGGAAAGAAAAATGCCAAAGCGCTAAAGCTGAACAGGAGTAATTATACTCAGCAAAAATGTATTAAGCTCTTCCTAGGTGCAAATCCTTTCCAAACATTATGTTTCACATAAGAATGCCACCTCCTCCTGGACCTGCTTCTCTCGCCAGATGTGAAGGATGCCTCTCTGCCCTGTCTCTGGTACCCAAGTTTCCCTTCTCCCAGCCCCGTCCAGTTCTGCTCTGTATCAGTGATTCCCTTACAGGTACCGGCTCCCCGCTAGAGGATCAGGCTTCTGGGGGCGGGGTCCCAGCCTTCTGCGCTTACAGAAGCCACCATCTGCCACCATCAGATAGACTTGAGAATGGATAAAATGTTCTGGATGTTATGTTTTTGGAAATACCACTATTATTTCAAAACTCTTTCTAGAAAAGTAATTGTACATAGATCTGTATTTGAAAACTATTCATTGGGAAGACTTCTAGTTTTAAAATGGCACAGCAAGTAATTTCCTGCCTTATCCTCTCAGAAATGCCCACCCTCAAAACATAGAAGGTTACAAGCATCTACAAAACAGCATGTTCAGTAAAAGCAAGAGACAGCAGCGAGTCCAAGTCCTAATTTATGTGGCGAGCCAGCTGCAGGTACCGTAGCAGACCTGATGCCGTTCTATCCTGCTCTTCCTACCGAAGCCCAGAATGCACAACTGTGGAACTGAACTAGAAGATGAAACACCACGGTGGTCCCTGCAAAGGGGGACCTTACCTGAGAGAAGGGCGGGGTGGCTCCCAAGTATGTACTTAGCATGGCAAATCTCTGAACTTACTTCAGCTATATATGTGTTTTACTTGATGAAAATTAAGTAAAAAAAGAAATGATTAGTGCACCAAAGTGTTTACTATTCTTCTTAAAGTTTCCTTTCTTTTTCTGTAATGGATTAATTTATTTTTATTGTATTTTTCCATTACTATTTAGTCCCCTTATAATACCCTACCCCGGCAATCACCACACTGTTGTCCATGTCCATGAGTTCTTTTTCTGTTGTTCAATCCCTCTACCCCTTATCCTCCCCCCACTTAACTGTCTTCCTGCTCTTCATCTGTGAGTCTATGAAAAGCCACATTAAAACTCTATTTTATCCTGAATGTAATATTAATATGCTAGACTGAAATAATTAGCAGTTGTAGATTCCTTTATGCAAACATTACTTAGCAATGTAGTTTTGCTTGTTAGTTCAGTTTGTTCAGTAGATTCCACATACGAGTGGCATCATATGGTACTTGTCTTTCTCTGCCTGGCTTATTTCACTCAGCACACCATGGATTCAGGTCCATCCATGCTGTCGCAAAGGGTTAAGTCTCTTTTCTACTTGGACACTTTCATTAACTGCATTCCTCTCGGTAACTGATGGCTCATTTTTTATCACTTTTATAAAATACCTAAACATATCATTTCTCATTTGCTATTTTTTTATATTTTCCTTTCATTTTTGACATTTTACATTTTTAAACAATGTACCCCAGAAGCAAATCTACACATTAAAACATATAAAAATGCAGATAAGATAGTCACAGAAATTAATGTATTTTATAATGCTGGCTCCTTTAACAAGCTTTTAGGAAATTATACACACGTTTGCCAGTCTATGTACAATACTTAGTGTCTATGTTTGGACCAAAATTACTAAAAATGATGATCTATTTTTCTGAACTCATGTCCTTTTCCCAAACTAAATCAAATTAAGAAAGCAATGGGGATTTTCTCACAAGCTGTTTCATACCTGGATACCCTTGAACTTTACTGAATCTGAACTCAAAAACATGTGTAGGTAAAATACTTTAGTATTCAAAATATTAAGAAATGTTTATTTGTTGCTGCCACTAAGAGCACAATTTATTGCAGAACACTTAAATATAATGCCTAGTTTATTTAAACTTTATAAATGAAAGTTTGTTAAATTCAAGAAGATGGATGTATAAGAGTTTAATCTCAATACTTAATACATTATTCATTATTTTTGAACAATATAAAATTATTTAAAGATGAAGAGGATATAAAAATTAAAGAATTAAAATGATTATGGCCTTTGAAATTCTGTTTGGCGCAGTCACACAGTAAAGGCAAACAACTCTTGAATAAAGTTGAAATCAACTTTACGTGTAGTCTTAACTCACACCACTTTTGTTCTGCAGATAAGAATTTATCAGAAACAAAGTGAAAAACAAGTATGTCTTACCATCACCAATATATAATTAGTTGATATCTCTTTTTAAATCATTCTTTGAAACTAAACCATTAAAATGTTATATTCTTAGTAAATGAATTACACGCAATTAATACTTAAAAATACTTGAGAAACTTTGACCTGTTAAGTAGGTTAACCACTCCTATAATGTTGCTTCATTTAATATTCTATTTAATAAACCCTTTTTATAAGGAATAAAAAAGAATAAAACTAGTATAAAAGTAGCAAGTTCTAAGTCGTTTAGATTTGTCTCTGACACACACAGGCTAAAGGCATTCACTGTGTACCAGCATGCCTTATATCCGTTAGCAATTTGAAGGTTAATAAAAATGATTAATAGAGAACATCTCTGATTTAAGCTTGATAGATTAAAAGTATTCTAAACAAATAAAAACCTTGCATAGGTAATTAATAGTTTCTTTTTATCAAACAATAACCAGAATGGTCTCAATTTTATTCAATGTTATTGAGTAAAATTTTGACGAGTATATCTTCACTTCACTTAAGAAAAGGAAGAATTGTTTCATGTTGAAAAGCCACATTGAAACTCTACTTTATCCCAAATGAAATATTAATACGCTAGACTGAAATAATTATGAGTTGTAGATTCTTTTATGCAAACATCATTTAGCAATATAGTTTAGGATATTAATGTGTAATACTTTCTATATCTCTTATGTTGACATATGTTTAGCTAATACAGATTATAATATAGGTGTTAGTCATCATTAATGATATTTTTAGAAACCCATTAGTTTCTAAGAGCTTGGAAATTAATGGCAAAGGTATTTCAATTAGTTTTGTCTGCTCTCCAACTCCACGGTTAGGGCTTATCCAAATTTTCAAAACTGTTAATGTGATTTAGTGGATATTAACCTCACACAATGTTCCATTAAGCTCTTATCCATCATGGGGGCTAGTTAATTAGCCTACAGGAAGAATATTCTCTTCCAAGAAATTCTTATATTTAGAGCCCTCGGAAAAACACTCTCCTATCTCTATCATCAATAGCTCGTGGAAGAATTGGCTTAGGATGTGGGAGGAAAACTGCAAACAACAATTAGTAATATCTACATCTTCAAGGGCAGAAGTGAAGATTCTCACAAATGGACCTGGTGCTCAGTTATACCAGCAGGTCTTGCGAAGTGTTCAACTAGCCAGTAACTTTCAGGCTAAGTAAATTGCTCTGAAATTCCTCCTTACTTAATTTTTTTTTTTAAATTTTTCGATTACAGATGGCATTCAGTATTACTTTAGTTTCAGGCGCACAGTGGAGTAGTTAGACATTCACATCACCGACAATGCGATACCCGCAGTGAGTCTAGTACCGCCCCAACGCCACGCATAGTTACGGCACCTCCATACTCTTTACTTTCTCACCAGCATTAAGGTTCGACTTATTTTACGGTCATTGTTTTTTCAAGAGAAACTTCTACGTCTTCTGGAGAGTTCGGGATAATGGGCGGAAAACACGGAATGGCTGAGCTACAGAAACCAAGCCGAGACGAGGCGTTCTGCAGGGACAGCACGCGGGGCCCCGGGTCCTGCGAACGACCGAGGCACTTGCCGCCGAGGAGGACACACGTTCACGCTTCCCCCAGTTCTTGGTGCTGGAGAATTAGGATGAGAGGGCAAGTGAACGGGGCTTGTTCTGACGTCTGAGGGCACAGGCCGGGCAAGTGGGATTTAACGCCTCCTCCGTTGAATTGTCTTAGAAATCGAGGCGCTGGTCTGCACACCAGCTGTGTGCTGGGTAGTTACGGACAAATGCTTACCTTCGACAATAAGATTTACTTAGAAACTGCAGCTCTGCCTGCAAAGGAAGTGAGACCCTTTTTGAGATAAGGTAAAAACCTTTAAACCAGGCTTTCTGAGTTTAACTTCAGGTTTATGCAGCGATTTAATGGGGAACACACAGAACTTTGACCTTACTACTTCCAGATGTTTGGCTCAATGCAAAATGTAGCGTCTTATGAAATGATGTTGCACAGTAAATGGGGAGCTGCCCTCCTGTAACAATGAAGTACCGTCTCTGCATTTATTTCACAGAAACCCCAGCTGGGATTCCAGCCACTGACCTCCAACTATGATCACCGAATGTGGCATTGTACCTGCATTTGAAATAAAACACTGCCGTACATGGATATGCTTTGCCATTACCTTTAGCAGGACTGAAACAGTATATTGTATTTTATTTTGGTGGCCCTTTTATTAGCTTTCTACCACTTGATCAGCTGATATCACTAATAATAATTTTTTTTTTTTATAAACTGGAGTTTGCAAGTCCTGTCCCGAGACTGTAATATTTCAAAAAACAGCCAAAGCTTTAGGGAAAAAAACAATTACAGAAACAGCATTAAAAATGCCAAGGACCGGGCAGGAGCAATTCTGGATCAGTTTAAAAAAGTGATTGATGAAACTCTAATCCAAACTGAAGGAACAGTTTCACGACAAGCTGTGACCATTCCGCACACTTCATTAGCTGCCATAATTAGCCTGGTGTTTCAATTTGTTAGAACTGGTGGGGACAATTTTCCTCCGAATGCAAACATCAAAAAACAAGGGCCCTCAGACTTGAGAAGAGGCCGGCAAGAGGCTTTTCCAGCCTCTGTTAACGAAAAGATTAATTATTGCTGATGGGAGGCTGGGCAGGGATTGCCACTCGGTCTGTGCGCATTACTCGGGGCGTCAGGAGGAAGACATGGGCGACGCCAGGCTACTCAGTTCAGAGTAGCCTTTAATGTCCAGGGGACCTAGGGTGGATTTTTCTTCCTGTTTTCGGGGCCCAAGACTTGCACCTATTTATTTGTATCGGAATTTTCAAACAGCTTTGAAAATATCGAGAAGTTTGGTTACTGGACAGTGCCTCAAGCCATGGCTTCCTTCCTTAACTACGAAGGTCAGCAAAAGAGTGGTTTCATGTATTTCTGTGGTTGTGGCAGCTTTCAAATATGTTTATAAACCTTCCAAGAATACATGTTTTAACCAATCAATGGAGCTACATGAATTTCACCTGTATTTATAAATATAGCTATGTAATCTTAAGCCTGGATTAAGGCGCTACGTTTTGATTTTCCATGATATAAATTCACGAAATCTAATTAAAAGAGGTGATAGAAAAGGGACTTTTACTTAGTTTTGTTAGAACAAAAGAGATTTCTTTTAGTCCTTTTGCTAAAGGCTAAGCTTATGCAAAAAATCAATAGTAAATACCTATAGACAGCGTCATTAAAAATTTCACAAAACTCTTAACTTTTAATACCCATGCCTTTAGTGTTATTTAATTATTTTGCATTAATGTTATCGTTAAGCCAAAACTTTAAGTATGTTTTTTAAAATAAACTCTTCCTGAACTGACCTGTAGTGAGTAAATAAATGGGAAAGAGTAATTTAGCGGTGCGTGGTGGGAGGAGCCACACCCAAAGAACCCTGTGGTTTCTTCAAATTCACTACGAAACAGAAAAATGCTTTAACGTGAACAAACACGAACACCAGAGGGAAGTGCTTGTCTGAGCTTCAGAGGGCAATTTTCCGTAGGTGCCATCAAAGTCCAGTCCTTTTGCTCTCAAACAATGGGGCAATGTATCATCAAGAGCTGTGCCGGCCAATGGGGATATTACAAAGTGGGCCCACATGAAATGTTACTTTTCTAGCAGTCGTATTGGAAGAAAAACAGGAGACAGTAATTGTAAGGTCATGAACTATTTTAACCCAGTAAGGATAATTTACTGTCAGTGTAATGGGTCACGAATAAAAAATACAAACATGCTCCTTTATTTCTTGTGCGAAGCCTTCGGAATCCAGCGGGCACCTCACACAGCCCATCTCTGCCCCGCGAAGCCACATTTCAGTGCCCAGCGGCACCCTGACTGTCACACAGAGCAGCACACACACATTCAGAGAGCACTCAGCTTTCTTTCTCGGGAGTAGTTTTTCTGCTCCTGGGTGGACAGAGCAATCCCGGAATTCTGTGGCGCTGCACACACGACAAGAGGATCCGTGTGAACTGATGCACTAGCAACCAAATCAACCCTTTACAATCAAGGGCCCGAGTCCTTCTCTCTTAATAACTGGACGCTGATGAAATGGAAACAATTACAGAATCCCAACACTCGGTGAAGATAAGATTTGTGAACTCCACAGGCCGCGCGTAGCACCGAGACTGAAAACAGCCACCTGCAAGGCCGGGAACGCAGCGCAGACGGTGACACAGCTGTGTGGGACGGGACATGAACCATGCTGATCAGCGCTGACACCGGGCCAGCACGCATCTGGATGGTCACGTTGGTTATGAACACACGAAGTGCCTTCATTATTTCATCTCTCTCGGTGAATCACCGCTACCCTAAGCATCCCCTTCACCATCCCCCACTTCCAGCAGCTAGGTAGGTCTTATACATCCCAGCAGGGAGCCCTGGCTACTGTCCACTCTGACGGCTTAGTAACTGTGAAGTACAGTTAGTAAATAATTTTAATATATTACTAATGCCTAAGATATACATGTAATTAGCTTGGCATACTGACCAGAGTTAATCATCTGGTAAATCTCTGGTTAACTTAACCATGTTGCTGTTTTCAATCTTCTCATCAGATTGCTTTTTCCTAAAATTTCAAGAAGCATGCTCAGAACCCAAATGTCTATATTTGGTAGGTCTAAACAGCCATACAAAAGGCATAGAGAATCTACTCTCACTTGAGTTTGTCATTTGTTATTAAAAAATATTACAGAGATCATTTCTCATCGGGTGAGATTTCCCCCGCATAATTCTACATCTCTACTATTCACCCTTGATTTAATTTCTAAGCAGTGGATGATACACGCAAAGTAGTTCTACATAATATTCAAACTTGGGTTGAAGCATTCATGTTAATATTGTAACACAAAAAAGGAAAATCTTGAGACTGAGATTATAAAATAAACAACTTCTTGAGCAATAAAGATTTCACCATTGAAAACACAAAATAAATGCAGCTGGAGAACTTCTGTCCTTTGTGAAAGTACTGGAGAGAATGTGGCTCTTTGTCACAAAGAGTGGCTGATTTGAGAAGGCTGGAAATGAATCAAAGTCTGATTTGCCCTATTCAAGGACCTTTGCCTGGAAATATCTCATAATGCAAATAGAAGAAGCCACATACCCTACGGGGAAAGTCACATGCTATTAAAATAAATGTTGAAGTTGATCTGTGACTTAGAAGAAAAAAATGGAAGAAATCCTTTATTCTGTCCCCAATACTTGGTATTTTCTAGCATGTTAGTGAGCAAATGGCGGCACAAACATTTTCTTCAGCATACCCCAGGATATAACCAAGAGCAAGCGGCCAACTCATGGATTTGGTCTGGTACGTTCCTCCTGACGCCATCATAGAGACATTCCTATTTTTGAGCCCCTTTTGGAAACAGTATAGGATGTTTTCCTGTCTTCTAAATGTTTACATTTTTTGTTGAGCATGACTTCAATTGGAAGAAAAATCTCAGGACTGCATGACTAGGTAGAGTATCTGCAATCTTTGGAAACACATCTGGTTTTGCTGTTTGATGAAAAAAGTTTCCCCTACCATCTCGATCATTTCTTTCTAAATTAGGATGAATTCCTGCCAGAGATGCTGCCCAAGCCCCTGCACGGGGGTGTGTGTACTCCTGCAGAGTAGTCAGGCTCAGGGCCAGAGCCTTTCCAGAAAATTCTTGTGAGAAAGTGAGAGCAGAATATGAAATGAGAATCCCGAAGATAAGGAGTCAACTTTCAGTAGAAGTCTCAAAATACTTGAGAGAAACGTGCACCATGGTTAGAGCAAGACAATAAGGAGTTCCTTCGCAGAGTGGATTACTTTAGAATTTCATTGTTATTATTCAGTGCACTGTAACCATATTATGCATGGTGCTGAAAAGTCAGGAATCCTTTTGAACAGGCTCTTACTCTGGAAAATATGATTAGAGGAAGATAATTAAACCAACTCTCTAATTCCGAAGGAAGTGCTTTTGCAGGCTGAAGTGGAAAGTGACAATTCGTTTATTTCTGCAGAGGCAGAAATCTCTGCTGAAGTTCGCTTCTGATTCCGTGTCCCTAACATGATACGCGGATTTACAAGTCTCTGCTGTCACAGACTGTGTCAATAATGCAGACTCCAAAACACGTAACCACAACGGTTTGGGGACAAAACAATAAAACGATGTGAGTTCAATCTGGAGATTCGTAGAGAGCTTTTATATTCCCTTCCTCCAACCTTTGCTATCGGACAAAGCAAGCTATTGGAGTTGTAATTCCATTTGACACTACGTACCTTGGAAACTTGATATTTTTACATTTGTCGCCATTAGGACAAATAGTTGTAGTCAGATCAATGCCAAAGGTAAGTGCACTGCTGTGTTAAAAGGCTATCCCGACATTTCAACTTCTTACTCAAGTGCAACCGTGGTAGTGAAATTTAATTTTATACATTTTATTCCTTTACTTGCAGAGTTTGGATTCATTTCTACATTTTTATAAAGCAAATACTTCAGAGTAATAATTGTAAAAAAATTTAAAAAGGTTGTTAAAATTTACCTCTGAAGGAAATTATTTTTCAATAAAATAAAATTGATGGCATGCAAATATTGTTTTGCATTTGTACATTTGCCCTTTTTTCCTGCAGAGAAGGTCTGTATCTTCAACTAGATTCTCTAGAGAGTCGGATGACAAAAAAGGTAACAACTTATTAACTTGAAGTGTTAATATTATTTCTGAAGAAAAACAGCAGCCTCCTGATTTGAACTGAAAACCCATTTTGCCACTCTGTATTTTAAATGAAATTTCCCACAGAAAATAAGCACAAAAAAGGAGGTTGGCAAAGGCACATAAAACCCCAGGGCCAAGTGGAAGAAAGGTCGTGACCTGACCTACACCAGTGACCCCATGAATCTGCAGGGCGGACAGGGCTTGGTCCAGAAGTCCAAGCCCACAGCCACGCAACGTGCACTCCTCCTGGAGCCTGCTGACTCTTGTTAACTGTACTTCCACAGAGAAGGGCAGCGCCCTGCAGAGTCACTTTCAGACGTAAATGTCAGTGCACGTTCCCCCTTTCTACTTCCTCCAGCGATGCTTTCCTGTGCGTGGGAGTGTGTTCACAGTCGTGCAGAGAAGGACCAGTGAGCTCGGTGGGGCAAGGACAGACACAGCTTGGGTACAAGCAGTGGACAGACGTACTTCAGTTAATGTGGTCTAAAAGTAACTAGCTTTTCGATTACAATGTTCACAAATAAAAACAAGTACACTGTCCTCCTAGGTGGTCATGGTATAGAATAACGATAAAAATGATAAAAATTTATTTACCAAAAATTTAAAAATACATATTGGAAAGAAGAAAAACTTGAAAAGAAGTTTCTTTCTTTGCTTCGGAATAACAGACTTTGCTGAGCCAGTACTTCGAGCTATGTCGTACCGTGTAGTAGAAAGAAGCTTTCTGAAAAGTGGACTTCGTATTAGTGTATCACCAAAAATCAGTGATTATTTCAATGCGACTAAGTGATAACTTTATATTAATATATGAGCTACATTCTGAGATGATTTTCTTCACAGACTACCAAGTAGTTAACATATGATATTTGGACAACTCCCAATCAATAAAAATCATGCAACTTCAGGCCTTTTACTTTTATTATTAGCATTTACATCTATTACAGATCAGTAAGATGAGAGGAAGTTAAAGCATGAAAAGTTTTATCAATACTATTTTGGGGCAAAAAGAAATAAGTATATATGTTACCTAAAAATACATCTAATATATCCTATCATCTTTTATGTCTCTAGGCTATCTTTAGAATTTTTCCTGTACTTTCAAACTTAGGTCATACTAGCCCTGAACATGAAAACTTACTTTCGGAACTGAGTATACATTTTATATATCATATTTTGCACTTCCTTAATTATGCTATTAGAACTACAAAGTATGTTCATACTTGCAGATTAGATTGCTTCTACCCTTCGGACATTATTTATGTATATTAAATGTCAACATGAAAATGACAGATGATTTTTGCATTCAATTAGAAAAACAATATGCAGTGCCTCAAAAATCATATAGAGAAAAAGTAAGTAAAGCTTTGGCTCCAAACAGGAATAATTTCAAATTCCACTTACTTCTTTTAAAAATACTATTTTGAAGAAAATGACTTAACCTTTTTTTAATGGTTTCTAGTCTTTAACAATTAAACGAACTCCTACTGAATATGTTGACAAATAAAATGAAAGTAATTTTCTTAAACAGTACAACGACATAAAAGTGAAGGAAAAAAGGACATGGCAGATGCTATCTGTTCTTCATCACCGCTACAATAAATGTCACCCTGACACATGGCATTATGTCGGTGAGCTACCAAGAAATTTAAGCAGACATGCTTTGCCATCTTCTAATGACAAATCATGAGATTCATAATGAAACATACTCAGAAAGAATATATAACTAAAATAATACAACCCTGCCCGGCTGGTGTAGCTCAGTGGATTGAGCGCGGGCTGGGAACCAGAGGGTCCCGGTTCGATTCCCAGTCGGGGCACATGCCTGGGTTGCAAGCCAGGTCCCCGTGAGGGCCATGTGAGAGGCAACCATACATTGCTCTTTCTCCCTTCCTTCTCCTCTCTCTAAAAATACAATAGATAAAATCTTAAAAAAAAAAGAGTATTCTTAAAAAAATAAAATAAAATAAAATAAAATAATACAACCCTGAATGCACAGAAATTATATTTTATGGACCCTAAGAAAATTTAATTTTGGACTAGGATGTAATTTTTATATCAGCTTTTAATTTTTTAAAATACTACACGCACCAGCCGCAGGGAACTTCACTTGGGAGAGGGGGTTGCATTAGGAATAGCTTTTCAAAGGAAAGGGGGGCACTAGTCTGCCTCTCAGTCTTTGGTGTGAGGGAGTGGCTCTGTGGACGGAAGGAAGATCCTAGTGTCAGGGAGGAGATGAGTTCCGTGGTGAGTGTAATCAGCGTGAGCTGTCTCTGGAATAAGCAAGGAAATCAATCGAAAGAGTAACACGGCAACCTTTTTTTTTTTTTTACCTCCAATGCTGCTTGCAGGCAAGTTATATGATCAAATGAAGAAGGCAGCAAAGCAAGAGATCTGCAGTACAGCAGACAAATGACAATGCATTGCTAGTTAGACAGCCTAATAAGTACCATCTAATTTTCTCTTTAAAATCCATTTATTCTTCAAAGCCCTAGATCATCATCAAGGGACCACATTTTTCAACTGAGGAATTACAGAGGAGGAAAATTAGATTTTATTACATATTCTGATTGTGGTGAGCAAACTCATTGCAAATAGCTCTTGGAACAGATTTAATGAGAAAGTAAGGTCAATATTTGTATCCTTACAGCCAACGTGGTGAAATATTTTGACTACTTTTGTACCTTTATAGTATTTAATCAATGTCCATAAAGTCAGCTGCTGCCTAGATCAAGTTATCACTGTTTAGTTACCTGATACTTCGTATTTGTTAAACTTTTAACATGCCAGAAGATTTAAAATTTTCCTTATAGTTTATAACCTTGTAACAGCCACATGAAAAGTAGCTTGTAAATTGATCTAGAGTTATTAACATGATTATCAATCTGCCACTGATATAACAGGAGTTATAAATTGTAGCATTCTCAAAATCAGTCTGGTAATAGGGCTTCTAGTATCTTAGTAAGATGAGTATCAATGTTTAGTTAAAAAACTCTGTAAAGAGTGTCTTTAAGAGAAGATACTGTATTTAGGCATAATTTGGAAGATATTCACTTAAGTATGTTAAAATAAATTAAACCCACAATATTAATTTTCACAGTGGAACAATTTCTTCAAATGAATTCTCAAGCAGGAAGCCAGCCGAGCATGGAACAGGTGAGTGGGATGACGGGTACTTCTTGGTGCACATTGTCTAGACTGGAAGGAAGTAGTGAGGTGATGCCAAATGCAGAGAAGTGTTGACTTGTCCATTATTATTATTATTCTTAAATCAATCTATTTTTTTAATATTTTATTTTTATTTTTAGACAGAAGGGAAGGGAGGGAGAAAAAGAGGGAGAGAAACAGCAATGTATGGTTGCCTCTCACATGGCCCGCACTGGGGACCTGGCCTACAACCCAGGCATGTGCCCTGACTGGGAATTGAACCGGTGACCATTTGGTTCGCAGTCTGCGCTCAGTCCACTGAGCTACACCAGCCAGGCTTGTCCGTTATTTTTATGGTCTGTGTCATTAGTGGTTTCCTTTGCCTTTTTTAAGAGTTTTAAAAAGTTTTAAGTATCAACTTAGAAATTGACCAAAAATAATTTTTAAAGCACTGTTTTTATATTCTGATATAAATTCAATGGAATGGTGCAAAGGGATATAAAGAGTCATATATAAATTAAGATTTGACTTGATGGCAAGCTTTCCCATGTTTGTGCTAAAAGTAACACAAGTTAGATGTTTAATATTTAAATTTCAATATTTAATTTTTATAATATTAAAGTAAACTATAGTATGAAAATATATTTAAATTAATAAAGTAATTAATCTTTTAATGACCTTGAACTTGGTCAACTTACTGAGACATATTATTACTTTCTAAATGACTTTTATTATAATGTTACTACATGAAAATGGGGCTGACGATGAAGTTTAAGCGATAGATACAGGGAGCATTAGAGATTTAGGATATCATTATAAGTGATCAAAATACACCACCCCAAGAACTTAGCTCTGGGGTCCCGGCGCCTGGGTGTGCTATGGCGCATGGTCAAGAACAAACGCCTGTGGCCATGACCTGGGTTAAAAAACCAGCACTCCTGAAAAGTAACATTCTCAGCAAGTGACCTAGGAAAAGCACAAGATCCGATTACAGAGACCTGAACATATGCACGCATCTCGTTCTCGGTTGCAGCTTGCATGAAGAGTAAAAAAAATAAAATACATTAAGAAAGTATTTCCTACCAGCTCCTAACCACATACTCATACATGTATGTTTGGATGTCAAACCAAAACCCTTCTGTGAAAACATGTACTTTAAATCAGATTTCAAAGACTTCCCATATATGAAGTCCCATGGAATAAAAACCCACAATAAAACATTCTGAGATAACAAAAAGGGCAAACAAACACAGACTTCTTCCATTTAAAAAATTCAACTCTACCATACATCTCCCTACAGGTATTGCCTGTCGATTCCTATCACAGCCAAACTTACTCCAATTATTATCTACACTCAATACATTCCGCTCTCCCTGCTTTTCTCTCTCTCTTCCACCTACTCCAGTCTGGCGTAGTCCCCCGTATTGTGATTGAATCAGCTCTTGCTAAGTGACCAACGACTTTCATTTTGCTCAGTCGCAGGGACCTTTCCAGACCTCATCTCATTTACCTTCGCAGCACCGTCTGCCAAGGCCCATCACCCCTTTCTCTGAGCTGCGTTGTCTGTCCCCGGCTTCTTCAATGAGCATGTTCTCTTGGTTTTCTTCCAGTTATCCATCTATTTTACAGGCTCATCCTATTCCAAATGGTCATGAAGTGTTGGCATTCTTCAAAAATTCCAGCTCTCCTCTCTTCTTAGTATGTGTTTTCACTTGTGGGTATTTCATTCACTTTCATGGTTTCAATAAGTATTATTTACAATTCCAACATACCAAATTGTATTTATGAACCCAATACACTCTGGTCACGACTGTTGTTCCAAGCAGCAGATCTGAATATTCAGCTGCCTATTTGACGTCTCTTCTCATGTAAAGCAAAGCCGTCTCACCCTCAAACATGTCCAAACGGAACTCAAGGACCCTTCCCTACAATTGCCCCCAAATTCCGACGCTCTTCTCTCCCCAATCGCAGTGAGCAGAGTCACTACGAATCCGGTTTGCCCCACGCAGAAACGGAGGAGTAATCAGGGAACCTCCTCCTTTCTCACTCCATCATAGCGGATTCCTTTTCAAGTTTTCATATTACACAGTGGGGCAAAAGGAGGCTTATAGTTGTGACTACGCGAAACAGAGTTTATTTTTGTATTATTATTTATTTCTTATTGTATTATTTTCCATGTGAACAACTGTCAACTTACATTTGCCTCATCCTGTGCTTGTATTCTTAATGCTTCCAGTATTAATTCACATCTCTTCAAATTTACTGCCGGGTTTCTACAACAAACTACCATTAATTCTGATACCATATCCTAGTCAACTTGATACCTAAAACTAACCTTCAAAGCCCTGACTCAGAAATTTCACTTTCAGGAATCCATTAGGGCGAAGACGACTGTGTAAGAATGTAGTTCTGCTGGGAGCATACGAACACCATTCTGAAGAGGTTTCATAGGTCCCCCGGAGGACACACAAATATCCCTGCGAACTCTGCGCCAAAGCTCTGGACACGGCCAGAATGGCAATGAGTAAGTAGTGGTAATGCTAAGTCTTGTATTCCTATCATGCTTCAAATACTTCCACCATTCCTTAAGACCAAAGTCAGCTTCTTTCTAGGAGAGCAAGTCTATTTCCTAGTTACCTTTCTAATCACTTGGGGCTCTTGATTCTGGTAAACCTCGTTTTTTGCCAGGTCAGGTGAGGATTTTCACCAGGAAGAAATGAAAGCTATGGCCCCGAACATGGAGACAGGGCAATAGGGCTGGACCCCTAGAGTTCCTGCTGATGCATTCACCTCGCGTCCAACCACAATGGCAATGACAACCACGCAAACTGAGGCCTTTACATGAAGTCACATGAAGAGTTTCATTGCAGAGAAGTGACAATAACATGTGCCATAATATTTGTCACATGAAGAATTAAACTCTTGTTATTCTGGATTAGCAGTAATGCAGAGAAGACTAGCCTATGCTGAATTTTTAGAGACAGCTTCATGAAAAATTCTTCATAAAGTTCAAGAATCACACTGGGTATCAACTTTCAGAAGGAAAATTTTATAGGCAAGCTATAAAACCTCTCGTCAAATGAAGACCCTGTCCTACACCTAGGGCAAGCATCCTACCGTGGGTAATGTCAAGTTTGCAGACCTCAGAAGGAAACATTTGCCGTGGTCTCCTTCGAGCTGAACAGTTATTAATAATCTGATAGAGAGATGCCTCAATCTCAGACTTTATTGCAGTTACAAAATAAAATTTTTAAATGGCTTACCATGCCTTATAAAAATGCATTCCCTTATGTTTGTTCATAACTCAAATGTAATATTTTAGACTCAAATGCAAATTGAGGCCTGTTAATACGTATGGTCTGATGTAATCTACTGAAAATTTTGGACACATCATTGTACACGTTAATTTCATTCATAAGTTACAATTCAAATCAGAAACTCTCGAAGGCACTTTTAAAAGTATAATTGAAAATTACTACACGATGTAATAAATCTATCAGAAACAAGACAGTGATTAAAAAGCAGAGGTCATGTAAACATATATATCTCAATATTACACATTTAAAATATTCTATAGATTAGATATTATTTCAATAAGCATTATAACAATATTTGGCTATATCAAATTTTCTCATGTGCATAATAAACTAGATAGAGTAAATATAAATATTATATGCAAACACAAATGCAGTTATAGACTTGTAATATAAATTATATAAACTTATACATTTCCAGAAGCCTACTGCCTTCAAGAAGTCTGACACCAGGGTAATAAAAGGGAGAAAACTGAAGGATTTCAGTCCCTGATATATTGTGAGAAAGAAAAAGAAAAAGAGCCCTTTAACTGAATATTTGTTTATTGCAGGCCATCCTCATAAGCAAAATATTTTCCCTCAATTACACCTAATTATTTAATTGTTTACATTTACTAATGAAATGAAACAACGCAAAACAAACAACTGTAAGGGGATGTTTTCCAGCAAGAGCACAATCATCAGTCAACATATACAGAAAGATTCCTAAGACTGTATGAAGCTGGTCTGTTGAATAGAAAGGCATATTTTATCCCAATCGGTGCATAAGAGTAAAATTACCCCTAACTGAGGCATGTTTCTCTGCTGTGCGATTCAGCCCTAATGATCCCCACACACTGCACAGGCACATCAATTATGATAATCTTAATCACGGTCGTTAAGCTGAGTGTTCATTACGACCAGGACCCCCGTGACAGCAGACTCAATCACCGGGGGCACTGGGCAAGCCGTCACAGTCCCACCCAAGTTTCTGTGGACAGCGATGTGCCACATTAAGCCTCTGATCTGTTCCACATCCCACTCCATTCCGAAAGCTGTGGACGGTAAAGGTCGGCTTTATGTTCTGTGCAATATGCTTAGGTTCTCCGAATTAATTCTTTGGAGTACTAGATATTTTTATGCTGTGTAGCTTATCAAATATTGTTTAGGACCAAAATGCACATTAAAAAAAAAAGGCTGTCCTATTGATGTAATTCACTTATAATAAGGCAGGTGAGGCAAGGCACACGAACCGTCTTAATAGTCTCATCTGGAATTTTGCAAACAAGGGAAAACATAAATTGTCCCATTAAAGTCAGTTGTCTAGAGTGACCATGGAAACTAATTCCAAGTAAGATAAAAGGCTTAGACTGTCATTTCTGCTTTGGTTAGTATGAACATACGCAAACGTTTTGACAACCAAAAGAATACTCTTAGTATACTGAATTTTTCATTGTCCAGCTCTTTTATATCTACCAGAGCAGATTAACTTAATAGTGACTAGAATATTCTCCTTATTAAGTTTCATTTCTATTTTAAGTATTGAAATCAGCACAAGGAGAATTTATAAATACAAAGTAGATACCCACACTTAAGAACTTTGACCATTTAACTGCGAGGAAGAATCAAACAACTTAACTTGGGCATTTTATAAACAGATTAAAGAAATATGGTAAATTATGTAATATATACATTATTTTATTATTGACTTATATACTTTCAAGACAAATAATACATATGTTATTTTTCATAATGATTTTCATACTTTCAGTAGAAAATAGTATTATTTGCTCTCAACTTGCTGACATTGTGATCTTGTATAGTGTTCTTCATATTAATAGCATTAAAAGTAAAGCAAAATATTTTAAACTACTTGCTATATTAATCAATTTCATGTCAATGAAATTAGAGTAATCTCTTCCCAACCCAGGTCAGCAGCACCATCTTTACATAACACAGCACTCTGTAACCACGAAGGTATTAATTGTAATAAGAATATTGATACTTGCTGTCATCAAAGTCTAATTTCAGCCTTTGAAAAGTGACACTGTTTTTGTGAATGTTGCACTAACTCACCTTGTCACAGATCCATTTCTTAGGATTTTCGTCTCTGAAACGCTGACATCCGTAAGAACTGGAGCCATATTTGTTCGGTAAATTCACCGACGGGATGTACTTTTCGTTCTTGTGGTAGGAGGTAAAAGGCAAAAACCTGGAAGGCATTAAGATGATATTCCGAATTTGATTTCTGGAGACATTTGATTTAAAAAAAAACAAAAACTTTAGAGAAGTAGTCAAGTATAGTGGAAAATAATGTGTGGCTTGGGGTTGGGGGACCCGAGTTGCACATCAGCCTGATGTTGCCTGTCACTGGTACTAACTTCTGTGGCCCCTCATTTCTCATTCTGCAAGTGGAGAGGCTAAAGCTTGTCACAGAATCCTGCAGCCTCAATTCTTTCATGAATACAGAAAAAGTTGAGTAATACATTTATTAATGAACGATACCAAATGACTCCAGATTCATCACGCGAGCACCAATGTTCTTTGTTTTAAATTGGTATCCTAAATGGAAAAAATATATAATAAAAAATAAACTATTAAAAAATAATAAGCCCTGGCTGGTGTAGCTCAGTGGATTGAGCGCAGGCTGGGAACCAAGGGGGTCCCGGTTCGATTCCCAGTCAGGGCACATGCCTGGGTTGCAGGCTGGGTCCCCAGTGGGGCCCATGTGAGAGGCAACCATACATTGCTGTTTCTCTCCCTCTCTTTCTCCCTCCCTTCCCCTCTCTCTAAAAATAAATAAATAAATAAAATCTTTAAAAAAATAATAATAAAATGGTATCCTAAGACGAAAAGGATGGCCAGGACAGGCCATTCCCACTGAAATGGGTTGTCTTCAGATCTTAATGTACCCCAGTGGCGGGGGCATGCTGGGGATTGGCTAGGCACAGTGGGGCTTCCCAGTGAGCCAGACCTGCGCTGATTCCTCCACTTTGCCTTGGTGGCTGCGTTCCCTGAGGAAAGATGCTTGATCTCTTCGAGACTTTACTTCCACACAGAGTTGTGGTAAGGACTGAACAGCTTCACATACGTTGAGATTAACATGGAGGACAGAGAGGGCAGGGGCCCAGTAAGTAATGGGGATGCAGAAAGTGGGCGTGAAAGTAGAAGTAGCTTGTTGGGGCAGCTCTCACCGCCATCACCATCACACGTTAAAGTATTACTGTGATCGACATGAAGTTCCAGCTGTCAAGGAGCCAGGTAAGTGCTCTCTCACAGAGCATCGAACACTGCCATCTGCTCTGGGTGTGGCCTGGTCCACGGTTTAGGTCTCTCAGCAAACCCTCTGCGCTGTCCTTGTTCTCTGGAAGGTCTGTTTCCCTCTGAGTCAGACCAGGGCAGCAGTCTCTGGACTGCTCTCCATCCCCAGTCACCCCCGTCCCTTCACCGTGGACGTGGCTACTAGGGGGCATTTCCAAGTGACCTGTTCTTTCCCAGGCACTAAAGCACTGTGATGCTTTCACGCTGTCTCCACATGGTCAAGTGCAAATCCTTTCTCATGGTGCACATGGCCCTTCATTCTCTGGTTCCACCTACACCTTCCATCTCGTTGCTGCCACATAGCTTGTGGTGCCAGACCGATGGGCTAAGCTTCTCAGGATGCCTCGGACTGCGAACTGCAGGCCCCGCAAGCTGAGCGCTTTTGCACCACACATCACTTTGTCCAGGTCACCTCCGCTCTGCTGCTCTGCTCGCTCTGCCTGGCACACTTCTGCTCAGCTTTTGAGCCTCTTTGGACCCCTGAATTTGAGCCCGAAATTGAAGCAGCACAATCCAGGATGTATAAATGCCACACCAATATAAAAATGGCACAAAATGACTGTTTTTTTCAACAACATAAAATCCACATGCCTTACAAAATGGACTAAAAGTCAACTGGCAAACCTTTAGTTAGCCTATGTTGGGCATTGCATTAGGAAGAGTTCTTAGAAAATGACCAAATCTAACTAAAAAGACCCAAAAGTGCCTTTTTATGACATGTCAGGTTGCACGCAATAAAAGCACACATAATATTATCAGGCATATCACTAGAAGTATTACAAATTGTCCATTTTGTTGATATTATAAATCTTAAACTTTAGACTCAGAGGTCTCTAATAACGAAATTCTACTCTTCTGTGGTTATTTATTTTTTTTTAAAAGCACACGTATTTTCAAGGAAACAGTGGACAAAAAGGGAGCAGAGTCTTCCCTGCACAGTCAAAGGAATAAAGGGCTCTTTTGTAGACAAATTCTAGAACTTCTTAATTATACACACGCTTATTATCTGTATCCCCAGTGTTACAAAGCACCAGAACTTCATTAGAAAAATTAAGCTGGAAAAATGAAGGCAGCACTTTGTAAATTTCCACTGGAAATTAGCTGGGAAAGGCGGAGGAAGAGCGGATCAAAAGAGGGTAATCGCGCCGCACTGTGCCCTGCAGCACCACACGCGCACGGCATGGTTTGCGCAGCAACCACCTCTCCCGTCGCGGCTTGCCTGGAGTCGTCCGTGTTAATGGGGTTAGCTAATCTAGTATTTTAACTTAAAAAGGCTCTGCTGATTAATAAATGTTGCACACTGTGCTAGTAATTAAAATAAATGGAGGAGTTACAAATAAAAGTTGAATTGTTCAGAAAACACTCTCTGAAAATATATGATAATCCCTATTTATCATAATACAGTAACAGTTCAGAACATATGCAAATTGCAAAGGCCTGAAGCGTCTGAAAACTCACCAAAGTCAAAAAAGTTTTGAGAGGGGTTAAATTGTCCCGTCTCTGTTCTGCAGCGGTGGGCAGAGTCAGATCTCATCTCTGGTCGCAACATTCTTTCCAATGTACTCTAAAAAAACCTGTTATTGAGGATCTCGTTTCTTAACTTTTCCTATGGTCCTATTCATGAAATGACACTTAAGTAGAAAAATATTTAAAAGGCTTAAAAATGAGTCATCTACTATTTACCAAGGTTTCTGCCTGAGCTAGATGGCAAATTTGAGGGAAGTGAAGGCAGACACATAAGATTCATTGCTATTGAATGTTTCTCACCCACACTATCAAATGAGGAGCTGAAAAAATTTGTTATGCCCTGGCTGGTGTGGCTCAGTGGCTGAGCGCCAGCCTGCGAACCAAAGGGTTGCTGGTTTGATTCCCAGTCAGGGTACGTGCCTGGGTTGTGGGCCAGGTCCCCAGTAGGGGGCGTGCAAGAGGCAAACACACCTGTTTCTCTCCCTCTCTTATTCCCTCTCTTCCCCTCTTTCTAAAAATAAATAAATAAAATCTTTACGAAAATTGAGTTTTTATTATTGCTTTGCCAGTGCACATTTACAGGACATCTCTCATTTCACCTACTCCAAATTATTTGGGGTAGAATACATGCACCAAATAATGTGACTTGGGCAAAGCTACTTGAAAATAGCAGGTATAAGGAAAGGGATCTAAGGGGAAGGGTTGTCAAGGAACATGTATAAGGGACCCATGGACAAAGACAATAGGTAGGGGGGATTGAATGTGGAAGGTGGGGGTGGGTAGGGAGGGAGAGAGTAATGGGGGGAAAATGGGGACAACTGTAACTGAACAATAATAAAAAAGGAAAGAGATCTGACATCTTCTTCTCCCTAAAGTCAGAAGCTAAGAGTCCCTATGGCAGACGCCTTCTCTATTGCAGGAGAATTCTGTATAAAACAGACCCTGTTAAACAACTTTTATCTTCCTTTGGTTTCCTCACGTATTTTTGTTACTTTTCCAAAATTGCTTCCTCTTGTTCAACCTAATACAGAAGCCCGAAGGTCTGCCACTCCTTGGGGTGTTCATTTCCTTATGGGGGCTCCTGTGTATCATAAAACTTAAATAAACGGCATGTTTTCTTCCTGTTAATCTGTCTTATGGCAATTTAGTTTTCAGGCCCAGCCAAGCATCCTGAGAGGGGAGAGGTAAAGTCTGGCCCTTCCTACAGTGACTACAGAAAAGTAACACCTTGAACTTTTGAAAAAGATGTAGAGACAGCTGCTGAGCTGTTGGTACTCAGTTTCTTACCAAAGCCTATACACGTTCAAAACAGGATATTCTTACTGTATGATTTCACCATAGCCTTCCCTTCCTAGGGAAGCTCAAGCTGAAGTCGTATACGTACACACACATGTGTGTTTTTCTCGTATATATTTAATCCTTTAAAGGTCCATTTCCTAACCCTGCAGAAGAGTCTTGAATCCTCGGGGAGCCAGGGATGTCCCTCAAATTTAGCTCAGGATTATAATTAATCTCAACACCAAAAACTGATCCAGCAAAGTCACACCTTGAGTTTGCACTGGTTTCCCACGGCTGCTGTCACTTAACCACCGCCAACTTAGTGGCTTAAAGAACACGCATTTATTATCTTGGTGTTCCGGAGGCCGGAAGTCTGAATCGGGTCTCAGGGCTGTGTTCCTTCGGGAGGCGTGGACGCCAGCGTCCCTCAGTTGTGGCCTGCTGCTCTATCTCCAAAGCTCACACAGATGAGCTGTCCTCCTGTCCTATCACCCTGGCCTTTTATGTGTTCAAATGTTCTTCGGCCCCCCTCTTGCAGTTTTAGGAACCCTTGTGATTATGGGCCCACGCCCAGGTAATCCAGGATAACCTCCCATTTTTAAATCCTGAATCCTACTTGCATAATCCTCTTTATCCTACAAGGTAACGTAGTCACAGGTTCCTGAGATTAGGATGTGACCTCTGGGGCGCGTTATTCTGCCTGTGGGAACACAGATTGGCGCTGACTCCCATTGTAGTGTCTGAAACCCACTCCTCTTCGGATATGGTTACAGTCTGCACAACTACGGTCTCCTGTATTACACCAGATGTTCACACTCAGCAGAAGGCGTTAACACAGAGGGCCTGGCGCCTCTTAGGAGACTCCAGTGAAGCCCATGCCTACGCCACCTCATTCACGGTCACTGATGCTTTTCCATCTCCGCCCTCTTGATGGGTGATTTAAACATGTACTTTGATAGCTCAGGTGACACTGTGGCCTTCCCTTTCTTCCCCCTCTTGAAAATAATGACTTCTTACCCCATTTCATATCAAGGTAACTTTCCTCAACACATTTTACGTCTGAAAATGTTCCTTAAAATAGTCTCTGAGCAACAACGCTCAATTCTCTCTGACCATAGCCTCCCATAAAGAGGAGGTGCAGCGCACGTGATAACATTCTGCCTTTCTTCAAGCAAAGGACGAATCCACACAGACACAGCTGTCTGTGCAAAAAACATGCTTAGGTAAGACACGCAGGGCATGATTAACATCAGGCGCCTCCGTGAAGCGCAGCCGGAGGTCTCTTGCCTCATGATGGTTCAAGGTTTTACAATAAGTATGTGTGCTTTTTCCATTTTTCAAGAAGTTTAAATAAGCAGTGTGTTCTTGGTTTTTGGAGTGGAGTTGGGCAGGTGGAGCAGAGCAGAGAGGTGAGAAACCCCTTCACACACGCAGAGGGAACACTGGCTCTAAGGGGATGAAAACGCCTTGTCGCCCTGGGGCTCGGATTCCTTTGAAAGTGGCAAGAGATTAACTGGACAAAGAAGCCCGCCTCCCACCCTGGGTGGCTTGTGTCTTGCAACAGGAATCAAGGTTTATGATGCAACCTTGATGCAAAGCCTTTAAAGAGCGTTTGGCTGAATAACTCCTTGCTTAACTTTCCTGGTGTTGCTATGGCAAAGACCTGAAGGGGTGGAAGATGGGCAGAGCCAACAGACTTTTGTAGCAATTGAAGGCAGAGAAGTCTAAGTGCCTAAGTTAGGGCAGAGGCAGACAGAGAAACTGGCTGAATCAGAGAGATGCTTAAAAGGCAGGAAGGGCAGGATTTGAGGGCCAACCCAATGCTGGGGAAGGAGAACAGGAGAACTCACAGAGGGATGGACAGACAGGTCTGGGCAGATTCTTGGTTCTGAGATTCACACTCAAGACGAGAAGCACAGGTCAGTGTGGGGCATTCTGAGTTTGGGACATCCAATGAAGATACAAACAAAGATGACAGCCGGAAATACAAATCTGGGGTGCAGGGGTAAGATCTTAGAGCTTTAGAGTGGAAATCACTGGCGTAGAGGTGGTAGCTGAAGTCTTTTCAACAGAAGCGACGAAAGAGTTTAGGGGAAGAAATAAGAAATTACAGAAAGAAGAAAGTAAAGAGAAAGTGGCTAGTGAACGCTGCCATCAACTTAGTTCTCCCCGACACCTTTCACCGAAACCATTGCGACAGTCTCATCAAGGGCTCCCTTCCCTCCAGCATGTTCCTCCTGAAATACATCCATCTCGCAATAGCGTCCTCTTACCCAAAAGCCTTAAATAATGCTCCGTTGTCTGCCTATGAACGCTTCAATCCCTGGCCTTGCATGATTTTTCTTTCTACTGCTTCTCACATAAAAATGTGAGTTTCTGCCAAATTGGTCTTCCCCACGTTCTGTGAACTTTGCCTGCCATCATTTTTTTTTCTTTTCATAAGATCAACTTTCTTTTACCTTTTCTTTTCTCCATCAAAATCCAGAGCAAACTCTACATTAAAATAACAAAAAAGTCACGGCACCCTAAGACTTTAACACACGCTTGACCATTTTCCAGAGCTTGTCTATAGCAATTATGACTTGGAATTTCATTAGGTTCTCTGGTGTGGATACAGCTGAAAGCACAGATTGGAAGATCCGTGAGAGCAGATTCCATTTTCCTCGGGGCTCCATCCCCGGGGCCTAGAACTATTCCTGACAAGCAACATTTGCTGAATCAATAAATGCCAGAGCGTCTCACATAAAAATTACTTGGCATTTATTCACTAATTGCTTATGTAATACCCTGGCTTCATAAAGACATACATAAGAGTGAGGCAATCCTGTTCTTCAAGAAGGCATGAGAAAGTAGGATGAGCTGTCTTAGAATCAAGAACAAATAAAGCTGTTAAGTGACTTCTGAAAAGGCCCTCCGTGATCCACTTTCTCTTTGTAAAACAGAATTGTCCCACTTCCGATGCTGACGTGACAGGACACGTTAAAGCCTGTGACCTCATCTGGAAATATGGTCATTGCAGACGTGTTAAGATGCGGTCACCCCGGAGTAGGGCGGGCCGCTGACCCAATTCGACTGGTGTCCTGCCAATGTCGTCATCAATTCTGTCCTGCCTAAACCGTTTGCACGTTGAAAATAACTTCTTCTGAATAGTTCCAGGGCGACTTTACCTTTTCTCACAAATAAAGGATTTCGACAATATTAGAAACAGAAAACGTTTGCGAGCTGAAGGCCCAAACAGGGCGCGGCGGCTTGGCCCTCCGAGCACTCACATTTTGTCCTGCACGTTCCTCGCCCGCTCCTGCCGTCGGAGCTCCTCCCTAGCCTCTTTCACGTCGTCCATCGGCTCCGCTGCCCGCAGGGTCGGCTCCAGAGGCTTGTAGCGCTGTTCCAGCACTTCACCCCGGCCGCGGAAGGGGCCCTGGCAAGACAGGGTGAGGTCACTGTTTCGTTCTGGAGGGTCCCTTTTACCGTGTCATTCATGACCCAGGCTGCGGAATATTTACACGGTACAGCAAGCTTACTGAATTATTGTTTAAGGGACAGTTTGTTCTTCTTTGAGTCAGAAAATACTTGATATAAGAATATCACCTCTTCAAGAAATGTTCACACAAGTACAAGTAATTATATTAAAAATGTTTCCGATGAAGCAGAAATTTCCTCACGTCAAAGGAGTTTTCATGCTAGAACTGGCGAACTTGTGGTTACGGGTTGTTCTACTTTCAAATTTTAAAGAGCATGTTTCTTCTAACATAATTAAAAGAATTCTCTCCCTCTTAAATCAAAAATGTTAGAAACAATTCTGAGCATAGCTTTCAAAGAGCATTTCTATTAACAGAAAAAGCACAGCACATGTTTTTTCATGAATACAGGCCTTTTGGGTGACGCCGAATCTCGTGGTGTCGGCTCCCCAGACGCAGAGGGCTGTACTTTTTATTGTGTTCTTTACTTAAAATTCTGGACGTCATTGCTTAATAACGTTGATAAAATAGCAACCATTTAATCACACAAAAATATAGAAAAATCCAGAAGCTACAACCGTGAAAAGTGATTTACAACCTAGCCTTCCTTTAAATTAGTAGTTACTTATGCTAGTTACTAGAACACACCGGTTATCTAATTAATATCATATAAAGCACAATACAGATCGGAGGTGGCTCAGGGTTTTGCTGTGCCATTAATTACATACTGTTTTCTCTTTTCACCACTGCAGTGCAGGAGAGAAGTGATATAAAATGAACGGAGATTTCTAATCCTACTCCTTACCCTTCCCCAGATAGGTTATCACTAACAAGACACAGCGGGAGTTGCTGCCGGCCCCGAGTGAAGACTGTGGGCTAATAAAAAGAGATGATTCACGCCTCATTTATGTTCACTTATGTTTTACATTAATAGAAACCAATAATAGGAACCAGTTACCATAAAAGTCGTGGACCGTAAATAACACAAATGGCAAATAAGTATCATCTAGTACTTTTCACAGCTGGACAGGAGGATTGCTATATTTGAAAGGAGTTAATGAATTTTTAGTGGAACTTTACTTTTTAAAGATACAGTAACATGATTCCAAGTTCACTATTAAGATGTATATGTGTGTGTGTATACACATTCTCATTTGATATCTCTCTCTCTATATTTTATTATATATTTCATTACATATAATGATTAATATATTTACATATATTATATGTAAATGTATATATACACTATGTAAATGTGTATATATATTCTGCAATATCATATATATACCATTGTAATATAATAACCAATATATATGGTCTCTGTCCTGGTTCCCAACTCAGATACATTTATATATCCACATCTTATTAATATCATATAATTTTCATATGTCCTAAGGAGTTGTATGCAAAATTACTTTATGAATTCCACGTAGTACCAATGCCTATTCCAGTGAATATAGTATAAAATATGGATTATTAAATATTAAAATATATAACGTTATATCTGATACTTTAGCAACCGTTGAACACTTAATGCACATGTAATGGAGATACTAGGATTATTTTCTTTGTAGAATAACTAATACATGAATTCTCCATTCGATGGTATTATATACATCCGTGACTTGCATTAATAGAAATATGCATACTTCAAATGGTAAAAATTCAGTTACTCATAAAATTCATCTTGTATTTGCCCATAAATATATTTTAATGCCTTTATCAGAATATTGGTATAAGCCATATTTGGAAGGAATAAGAGAGCCATACCCTGAGGATATGTCCCAAAATAAATTAAATATTTCCCATGATGTCTCTTTGCCCTCTTGCTCAAGTCCACCCTGCTTGCCACTGCATTTCAGAAATTAGAATTTTTAGCTTCTACAGATTTTTTCAGATAACTAGATTAGTGTAAAGGTTATTAAGAATATTGATATAAGTAGATTTTCTTATCAAATGAAGCAGGGATGAGGAAAAAGAGGAAGTGGCCCAGGGGGAAAATCACCTTTACAGATTTTCACTTATTTCTTACAGCTCTTTCTAGAATATAGTATACATTGTCAGTTATTAGTATTAATTATCTGTTAGTTGTTTTTAGAAACCAAAATACACAAGTAAAGGGAATTAGGGGCCGAGTTACAGAGAATAGAAACATAAAGCATCACAAATAATTACATACAGCAGTGACTGTGTTTTATGGCAGAGAATACAGGCTGTCTTATCACACAGTTGATGGAATGGCTGGGGTACGAAAGGGACCCCACTCCTCAGCATTCATGCCCCGCATGGGCTGGACTTAATCACTTCTAACAAAGAGAATATGGGAGAGGTAATGGGGTGTCACTAGTGGTGTTAGGTCATAAAAGGGCTGTGGCTTCTGTTCTGCCAGCTCTCAGCTCTACAGAGAGGCCCACAGGAGGAGGGATGGAGACAGGAACCACCAACCCTGTGAGTGACCTTGGACGTGAACCTCCCCACCTTGTCTTTCAAGTGACATCACAGCCGTGTCACGTTGACTGAGACTCCCCAAGAGACCCTGAGTCAGAGGCCTTCACGCACGCTGTACCTACCATGCTGACCCACAGAAACTGAGGTGAGAAAGGTGAGAAATGTGTGTCAGCTTACGCCACCAGGTTTTGCAGGAGCTCATTATACAGAAAGAGATAAACCAAGTCAAGCCCGGGCAGAGGACTAATAGGTAGGAGCTCTGGGAGCTTGACAGTGTGAACCAAAATAAAGCCAGATCTGGGCTGGAGCTCCCTCGTGGCACTGGTCTACTCTAGTTTCAGTGGGGGATGATAGAACTATTGCTGTCTGCGACTTTCAGGACAGTACAACGGTCACCCAACGCATCTCACTCCCACCTGCCCATCCTGCTCTGCTCCGATCCACACTGAAAACCGTGTCTCTGCGTCTACCGGAGTCTGGTGCTCTTTCGGGCCCTCTCTGCTTCCCCAACTTATACCTTTAAATCATGTTTACGGTTGTACAGAAAGAGATGGATCACCAGATGACAGGCTAACGTAAATGTGTTTTATAATGCATAAGACCTTTCTAGCAACAGTGGGTTATTACAAGTACTGTTACAATGATATTTTTACATGCAGAGGGCTAGATCCTAGCCCCAAATCCTATGCGTTAACTTCATATTCAAAACATTAAAGTTCAGTACCAAAGAAATAACTGAATGACTTCCTTGGTCTATATTTTAATCATACTTTATACTTATTACTTAAAGTTAGATTTTACAAAAATATAATTTTCTTTTTTGGCCACAAAGACAAAACAATGAAAACTTTAAAAACCGGCGAGAAGGCAGCCGCGGAAAGGATTCTCACAGTACCTGGCACTGCTTCCTATGAATGGGCGGCAGGATGGCGGAGCGAGGGAAGGACCGCGCGCTGGTGCACTCCAGCCAGCTGGTCAGGCTGGTGCGGCGCGGCAGCTGCCCTTTGGGTCTCCTATGCGTCAAAGGCTTCGCCTGCTGAAGCCGCAGCTCCCAGGGGTCAGGCTCCTTCCTGAAGGGTGAGTTGTATACACCCGGAATCTGCAGAAAACAGATCTTGATTTTCATCTTTAATTTTCATCTTTAATTTTCACCTGCAGTGAAAGGAAGACCAAGTTGTGCCACAGAATGTCACAATGTTTAAGGACTATTTTAAACTACACCTCAAGCTCTGAACTGGAGGTGGATTTCAGATTTATCAGAAAAGATTAAAAAAATACACATGCTCTATCTCCATTCCAGACCAGCCGTTTCAGAATGATTCATGGTTGAAGACAAAACATGTTAAAAACTACTGAGCTATAGATTCTGTCTGGCGTACAGGGTATATTTTAGATAATTGTATTTATGAAAAAAACAACAGAAGGATGTTACATCACTGACTCTGTATTCTAACCATTAACTATGGGTGTGCACACACACCCATCTCTGTCGTCACACATTCCTTCACACAGACCCAGGTTCACTGTGCTCGAGCCGGTTGCAGGTACCAAGCGTGTAGTCAATAAACATCTGGGTTTTTGAATGATCGGTCATGACATAACATTACATAGTGGTAGTTATTTTAAGTTCTTTATTTTAGGACAATAATCAAAGTGGATATATAGATGTGTGTGTGTGTGTGTGTGTGTGTATTTATTCAAAATTCGGAACTCATGTGGTTCAGTGCTGTTCTTCTGTAGTGTCGCTTTACCCTTGATGTTTACCATTGACCTTGTCATGCTGCATCAGAACAGTCTGGACTTACTCAGCACAGCACCTGCTATGCAGTAGAAGTTCATTAGATGAATGAATGACAAATACATTCAGGTGGAGCAGATGTCCATTTTCTGAGAAGTCAGTGGTGTTGGAGCAGAGAAGTGTATTTCGATACTCTTCATATACAACAGCTCACGTTCATAAGGAAAAGTCACATTTCAGAGGGTAGGATGGCTTGTTTGGTTGCTTTGCAGACACTCTAATGCAAACAACATACCCACGGAACCTGTCTGTTTTTCCTAAAAATGTGCTCTTCTTTTAGGACACCCTCATATCCATAAATATTTCTGAATGCTATATTTCCCTCATGGAACCAGCAGTTTCAAAATATTAAGATTAATCAGGATAGCTGTCCTTGAAAAACTATCCTAGAAAATTTTCTACTTCCAGCCTAAGTCTTCAGTAAGTGCCACCGTCTGCCTAACAGCACCAGCTCAGGCCAGATTCGGTGCCCTGTCCCGTGGTTCTGTCCGTGTGTGTCCGCCTTCCCCAGGCAAGCAGCTGGAGCAATGGGATCCGGTGGTTCTGCATCCCCAGTGCATAGAAGACACTAAAGATGATGCTAAATGCTTGTCTAGATTAACAGCGCGACATTCAAAAGGGCTCACGGAGCCCCTATTTCGCTATTGTTTTCCAAATTCACATAAATATTCTTAGTAAAATGTTTGAGGTTTATTTCAAAATCCTATCGACTTCTTTCAAAGAAGTGACAAATTATACCCTTTTTATTGTTCTTAACATGTCAGCTTTAATTCACTTTCGCACACACTGTGATGTAGAACTAACTTATCCCAGACACACTGAGTCACCTCCAACTCAGCTCCTCCTGTCGTATAAAGTTGTGCTAACATTCTCTGTCTGTAATACTGAATATTGGCCAAGGCGGACACAGAAACAGAGAGTTAAAGGGTCTTAATGAAATAAAAAATACACACACACACGCACGCATATATACATGAAATAAAACCACATGCATATGTATATATACATACATGTGTGTATATATTTGGATACATGTATATACGTATATGTATGTGCATATGTATACATATGCATATATGTATGTTTATAAAACAGATAGTTAAAGGATATGAATGAAATAAAAATATATATACACACACATATTTATTCAAAATAGCTTTCAGTAGACAGTAACTTTTAAGGGGATGGCAATTTTCAAGATGATTTTTAGGGTGATTTCCTATGATGAGAATGTATCGATTGTAATGAGGAGAAACAACATATGCGTTACATCGAGAGACTATTCTGACATTAAATATAAATCTATGTAAGTCTATGATGGAGATAGAAGAAAATGCCATTCTGTTTAGTGACAATCTAATTGAAAGAAGTCTGTTAGTGTGTATGTCCACAATCTCACCGATTAAAACAGTAAAATACACAGTTTAACTAGATTGTAATATATGCTTTAAAATCTCTCTACCCGAGTACTGCCACCAGCTATTCACTTTGCCCCCATTAGAAACCGTCCGCGATCCCCGTCCGCATCTGCATGCACGTGTGTACATGCGCTAGATGGGAAATGCAAATGGAGCCGGGGGCATGATAGCTTCTTTAAATTATATTTTGCAACCTATATGGAGACCTCCTCATGTGTATTCTCTTTGCAATTTAAATCAGATATAGACAGAAAATATATTTTAATTGAATTCAAAATGAATCATTTAAAATCTTCAAGGTGTCAATATTTCAGATATTAATTTAATGCATTTGCTAACAACGTCACCGAACAGAGTCCAGTCCTCCCCCAATCCCTGTTTATTTAGAACTGAGCAAGCAAATACCCTATGTATTGAGATTGAAACAGTATCCATTTAATTATTATTATTTAAGTAAACAAAACAACCTTAACTTACTATCGTCTCAGTTGCTATACTTCATAATTTATAAGCCACTTGTGAATAATGGCTTGTTGTTGATTTTTTAAAATATCACTATGAGTCACAAAAGACCCCGTTAATCCTAAGGGACTGTGACATATTTTGCAGTTTTCACATTTTTCACGGCGTCGAAGGGCTGCCGCCAAGCTAGCTTGTGGGACTTCATTCTTCGCAATAATTTTCCGGAGTGACCAACACTATGGGGAAATCTGTGCTAACTGTTTAAAAAAAAAAAGAGCCTCCGACGGAGTTATTTGCAGTACTGTCATGCTAACATCCAACTCAATAAGACCCAGGGAATCTCGGGAGACGACTTTGCTAATAGCTTCCCACTGACCTCCTTGCATGGGCCCCGCTGCTGACTGGTGGCCCAGCGGTGAATACGGCAAATGAGGTGTGAAAGCACCGATTTTTTTAAAGGCTATGATTCTGACTCGTCAAAAGGGGGGGGAAGGCAATGAGTTATATAATAGATATATATTTTTCTTGAATTCCCCCCTTCAGACCCTCCACCATGGGAACTTAAGCGTGACCTGGAATATTAATTACGGCGGGTTGAGCAGCGAGCAAACGTACCATTTGTCACCCAGTCACCCTTAGCATTACATTAATATTTTGAACGATTCCGTATTTCTAACAATCTATCAATTGGCTCTTTTCTTCCCGGTTTTTATTCTTATACTTAAGTATTACACGGGAAAGTACTTGGAAAATGCAACTGATTGGAAGACAAATGGATGTACACTTTGTACGTGGAGCAGCTTCTGTTTTATTTCACAAAGAATGTTTTCATGGGCATTTTCCTCTCTTGCACTGACCTTTATTTTGTAATTGCCTGGGGGAAGCTATGTCTAATTTTTTTCCCCTTCTCTTTGTTATTGAGGTTTACTTTTCAAACAAGTTTCTGTGGAATAAAACAAATCTTGAGACAGGGTTGCATACGCCTGTAATTCCCAAAGCACATTTATTAGTGTTTCAATTTCATATTTTACCATACGAGGAATAATCATTTCTCCTGATTTTAAAGTCACTGCTTATTCTGGGAGAATTCAACTTTTATTTCTGCAAATGGCAATTACACAGCAAACAAGAGTCGCTGATTGCCACCGAAATGGAACAAAATTAAATTATTGTCTTGCTCCATGATTCAGAATTTGTGGTTACTGTGAGAAAAGAGACGCCGTTCTAAAAGCAGGGCTGTCTGAAGTATGTCTGGGCCCTGACTTTCGTTAAACAACGCTTTGAAGAAATGAGACACCCAGCAACCACAGACGAGTGGTAAGGATCTCTAATAAATACCTGGGAGAGGAAAAGTGGGCCAAGGAGTATGAGTGAAGTATTTGCTGGGACAGGGACTGCTGAGTCTACACTGACCAGCGCACTTCATCATAATTATCAGGACACAGTGGTGCCGGGGGATTTATAAAAACCCCACTCAGCAAATAATTGCCCTGCCGTTAGGAGCCAGTCAGAGTGCTAACACACTGTCACAGTCCAGCGTTTAGTAAGATATTCTACATCCAATTACTCCTGCCGAGGTCGAACAGGAAATGCGGCCATTTCTCAGGCAGAGCAGTTACGCTGCCACTGGCGTTTGGGACAATCGTCATGCCAACACTGCTCCCAGCGAGGAGAGTTCGCATTCAGGGGAACCTGAGGGATTCACAGGACGACATGTGGTCTAGAACTTATCTATGGAAAGCAAGAATTAAAAAAAAAAACACAACTATTACTGGCTACAAATGCTTTTTCTCTTCTTTTACTTCAGTTAAAAAATAGGATTTTTAAATGGCCAGGGTCAAATTCTAGGGGGGTCGCATTCTATGAGGACCCCAGATGTAGCTGGCTTCTTTGGGTTAATAAGTGAATTTTATAAAACATTTTGACAGCTTAACCATTATTATCATACATTAAAGTATTCCCATGCAATGTCGATTAAAATGAAGGCATTTAAGATACCATTTTCTATACACGAGCTAAATTCAATACCATTGAGCCTCTACTACCTTAGAAAGCCTTTGCGGGGCCTGCGGTGGGTGCAGAGACGAGTGAAGAGTGGTCAGCCCATCATGGCCTTCTCAGCGGCGGGGTTGGGGTGGAGGGTGGCATTGAGAGAATGATTCTGTGACCAACAATGACATAACCAGCCTGTAGCAAGTGTCCTCTAACTACTTTTGTAAAAAAGGCAGATGCCCAGGGCTGTGGGGAAGGAATGTATCCTTTAGAGAACTCTGGGGAAAGTGTCTGAATTTGTACTAAAGATAGGTAGAATTTTGGCAATAAAAAAAGAGGGAGGGCGTTGCAGGCTAAGGGACGGGTGCGGATAACGAGGTATGAAGGGGAAAGCCGAGGGCTGCTGCTGGGTCATCACCGTGTTGATGGGTCTAAGTCTGAGAGGCAAAAGCCAGATGCACTTGCAGAGTCAAATGGGGGCCAGACCTTGGAAGGCTGCAGGACTGCACTTCACTGAAGGTGAACACGGGAGAAATTCTGAGGCTGGTCCCACTATTGCACAAAGCCTACAGAAACTGACTCCGTAGAAATACAGGGGAAAACCACACCTCGAAGAGACAGAGCAGGCACCAGAATCGCACGCGGACACGGCAGGGACATTGGAGCTATCGGACCAGGGATTGAAGACAACTGTGATGAATAACCTGAAGGAGCTAATGGATAGAGTAGACCGCGTGCGAGAACAGATGGGCACTTCTAAGCGGGAATCAGAGGGAAATGCCGGGATCAAAAACAGTGGAACAGACGTGAAGGACGCCTTTGCTGGATTTACATGGAGACGGGATATGGCTCAGGAAAGAAGCTCTGAACTTGAGGATATGCCAACAGAGACTTATAAGCTGGAAAGGCAAGGAACAGAAAGTCTGATAAAAACGTAACAGAAGGTCCAAGAATGAAGAGGCAACCACGAAAAAGGCAAACCATGGATGTAACGGGACTACCCGGAGGGGAAAGGAAGAGAGAAAGGTATCAGAGGAAATATACAAAGTAATGATGACCGAGGCCTCTCCCAAATTCATGTCAGATACCAAATCACCCAGGAAGCTTGGGGAGCAAAAAAGAAAAAGAAACAGGAAAACAAACGAACAAACGATAACAACCAGGCATATCACATTCAAACTTAAAAATTTCAAGGATAAAAAAAAACCTTTTAAATAGTGGAGGCGATGCACACCTTACCTGCAGAGGAGCCAGGTAAGAATGACAGCCAACTGTCCCCCCGAAACCTTGCCGGCGAGACAGGAGCGAAGTAAAGCCTACCACCCAGAGTGGATTCTAACGTAAACCACGGGCTTCGGGAGCGCATGATGTGTGAGGGGTGCAGAGTGGATGGCAATGTCCCACTCAAATTTGCTGCTAACTTAAAATGGCTAAAAAAATTAAAGCCTAGTCTAAAAAAGTATTAAACACGTGCTTAGTCAATAACATAACAATTTCATTCCTGGGAATCTACATGAGGCAGATGAAAATATATGTCCACACGAAAATTTGCATGCAAACGTTTACAGCAGCATTATTCGTAGATGCTGAAAATTGGAGTCAACCCAAAAGTTAATCGACACGTAATACGTGAACTGAAAGGGGCTGTCTGTAGAACGGAACGCTGCCGAGCGGTGAAGAGAAAGGACAGGGACGCATGCGAGAACACGGAAGGACCTGGAGAACAGCACACTGAGTGAAAGGAGTCAGCTGCAGCAACACACACGGCAGCGCTCCACTTACAGAAAACACCCGGAAAAGGCAAACCTAGATAAGGAGATGTATAGAGGTGTGGGTATATGCAAAAAAGAAAAATGTTTTTTTCCACCTGCCTATTTGCCTGGCCAAATTATAGTCATTCTGAAGCCTTCACATACCACTTCTTTAGAAAGTCCTTTCACGGTCCTATGCTTTCTCTCAAAGTCCCCTGTTCATGTTCTCATGGTACCTGTGACTTTTAATTAGATACATGTGACGATTTGCTTTTAAATGTCTGTCTCCCCAACGTGAATTTAGGCTCCCCTGGAGCGACGACACTGGTCACTCCGGCTGCCCGGGAGAGTCGGGTGGAGAAATGTGAAAAACCGCTGCCCCGCCTCTGCGCCGGACCAACTCAATCGGGATCTTTGAGGCACGTGTCTGGGCACAGGTCAGTTTTGGTTTTTAAAGCTGAGATACAGCAAGAGTTGAGAACCCTGGCTTCCTGTCCTTTGGGTCCCTGGCTCTGAGTAGACTACCAGTCCGTGCCCATCTGAACAAGCAATGTCGAGGCCACAAGGCGGGAAAGGAGGAGAGCGGGCAGCTACACAGAAGCAGGACGTGGACCGAGAGCACTCAGCAGAAGCGGAATCGGAGGACAGGGATGGCGGGGGTATTAAGAAGAAAGAGAGTGAGAGAATGCGGAGTTACAGGAGAAGCTTGGGTCTAGCACCAGGCAGAGAAGGTAGGGAGAGGAGCAGTTCTGTGGGAATATTACTGTCTGTCTGGGCGTTATTAAAATTGAGCGTCCCACAAATCTGTCGGGTTGAAGGGTCCACTGCACAGTCATAAGAGTGGGTCTGACACTTAGGAAAGAGGTCAAGGCTAGCAATGGTTGTGTTTTCTAATAAAAACTGCGGGAGGTGTGAAAAGGGATGGGTCACTAAGGAAGAGAAAAGACAGGAAAAATTCTTAGGAGCATTTTTCTACAGGCAGACCTTGGAGATATCTCAGGGTCAGCTCTGGACCACCGCGGTGAGGCAAATATTGCAATCAAGTGAGCCACAGGAATGTTTTGGTTTCCCTGTGAATAAAAAAGTCATGTTTATGCCACAGTGTAGTCTATTAAGTGTGCAATAGCATTACCAACACACACACAATGGACAAGCTTTAATTAAAAAATATTTTCTTGCTAGAAAATGCTCCCCGTCACCTGAGCCTTCAGTAAGTCATCATCTTTTTGCTGGTGGCGGCCGCAAAGCTTCCATGTGTAAAACAAAACAAAACAAAAGCCCCACAGTACCCACCAAGTGCAGTAACAGCGAGGCGTGCCTGTGCTGGAAATCCGCGGGAACAAAAAAACCCATGAAGGACACTCAGAGAGCAAACGGCGAGGGAGGGGACAAGGGACGTGGAGAAGACAGCTTCATGGGGGAGGTCAGCGGTGTCAGGAGCCAGGGAGAGGTGGGGCCGCGTGGGAACGGAGAGCGCAGCCCTGGGATGGTAATTAGAAGGTGACAGGTGACCTCGGCAGGAGCGGGGTCTGTTCTTGTGGCAGGCATCACAACACAGCTCCCCGAGTGTGAGGGGAGAAAGGGAAGTGGGGGCTGGCTGGAGTCTGCCAAAATATGGCAATACCATAAGGACTCAGGAAATCTTGGGATGGAAAGAATATTTTCTTTCTTTTTTTTAAATTTTCACTCAGGATTTCCCTTTAATCATACCGCACTATGAAAGATCTTCTGAGAAATACTGCATACAAGAGACTCTGTGGGAAAACTCTCCCACTAAACAATCCCTTTAGGTCTCTCTTGCCAATGTCAGGTCACTACCTTAGTGCCCTCTAAGCGGCCAGAATGGAAGTCCCTTGTTTTCTTGCTTAGGCCACTTCCCTCGGCCTGGGCCACCAATGGAGTCTCACGGACCTCATCTGTCCTCTGCCACCTCAGCAATCTCTCCAGATGTGGCTTTGATTGCTGCCTGTCCAGCTGACGCAGAGGCTTGGCAGTGTATAAAGGACTGTGGAGTGCTGGCGTGAAGGCTGGCATGGATGCCTCACCGCACCGAGAACAGACTGGCCCCCGCGCAGGCGGATGTCTGGTGTCTGAGCAGCGTCATGAAGGAAGAGAAAGAATCTGTCTGGCGTGTAAGGCAGGGAGAGACATTCCCAGAAAACAACAGCAAATGTGCAAAGAAACAGCAGCTGTAAATGACTTTGACCCTAAACAGTCCCACAGGGAATCCAAGTAAACAGGATACACAAGAATTATTGAAGAAGCCTGAGAAGAAATGACCAGAGGACCACCCAGGCCTCAGGAGGTATCTGGACCCCAGGTGCATGGACAGTGTGCCAATGTCCCAGTGGCCCCCCAGATTTCTAGTTAGGAGATTCAGAGTAATTTTCAGTAGAGCAGTAGTTATGAGCCCCAATCCACCCACAGTGATTTAAAAACTCCCCATTGTGACTCCTGTACCCCACAATTCCCTACATTCCGAGCTGGCTGATCCTGCATATGAATGGATCCCGCACGCCCCAGGAAAAATAGAAGAAAAACAGTGAAACCTGTTTTCATGACTCCCATCCCCCTAAAAACCTTCCAGTATACGCCTTTTCCTCCCCTCTGGAAACCTAGCTCTCTCTCTTGCTTGGTTCCCTCCACAGATGTGTGATTTGAAAATGATTTCATAGTTGGGTTTAAAAGATGACTACCAGGACAATTAATGGCGACAAGAAAAAGTACTTAGCATTACAGAAAGAGGCAACTGAACGAAAATGTTCTTTTGTGAACGAAAATGTACCAACAGGAGGGAGTATCTGTCAAACTTGATGCCCAGTGTCACACAGGGCTCTGCAAGAAACTGATTTCCCGGGAGTCTTCTAAAAAGTCTTTTTTTTTTCCAACAGGAGAAAACAATTTTAGGTTTTATCACAGGGTGGGACTGCCCATCTCATGGGGCAGCACTAACACTGCACTGCCTCCATCCACTGGGCCGCAATCTCGAGTCCAGACCCGAAGACAAGAGCGCCCCCTCGGGGCAGACCTCCGCGCTTCCCACAGTCCTGTTCTGCAGACCTGTGGCTTCCTGTACGGAAATTATTAATGAGGACCTACTAGGTACAGATTACACCTGCCACTGCGTGACAATCGAGCTGAGGGATTAGGATTTTTGCACTTTTCAGGATGTTATCCTTCAAAAAAACTTTAAAATCTTTTTTTAGGTTCTTTTTTGATGTTTCCATTTTGCTCTGATCTCCCTGAGGGGAGGGAGCCCAGGAAGTCCCACTACGGCTCACGACCCTGTCGTCTCTTTCTGCCACTCAGACTGTGAGCCCCTCCAGTGGCAACGTCATTGGCCAGGAAAGAATTGGCGGTAAAGCAATTTTTAAAATAAGTTGGTCAATAAAATATTTTGATCAAAAAACTGATTTGTTGAAAATGACTCAAGTCTAGTGTCTGGCTCTTTGGGTGTTCTATTGGGTCATTTCAGAAGATTTTACGTGGTTTAATTTCTTTTCATTTTTAAGAATCTGAGGAAGTAGTACTTCCCTCCTGCTTTTCTGTCCACAATCCACTTTCACTGTGCCGACTGAAACGAGGCCCAGGCACAGCCACTTCAGTTTCCCCAGAAGAGGAGCTAGTTGGATAGAGCCACTACCCGCTTGGTTTTTGGTCAAATTGCTTGCGGCCAAATAATGTTGTAACCAATTAATTGCGGCTCTCCTTTATGTCCTCTGGTTTACTCACCCTCAATTCCCTGATTACTTTTCCTTGTTTATGATCCTGTCCACTCTGCCCAGCTATCCCCATGCTCGACAACTTCCCTACACCCCCACACTTTCTGAAAAACACATCTTCTACCTATCATCATCATCATCATCATCATCATCATCATCATCATCATCATCGAAGCTTCCTTCTCTAGAACACCACTTCCCCTGCAGCCCTACTGAGCGCAGCGTCTCCGCATGCCCCATAGCAGTGACCAGGGGTGGCCCTGTGTTATCTCCGTTCTCCAGGGTCACTTCCAAGCCAGCGCTCTCCTGCCTTCTTGCCACCGGAACATCTCGCCTCTCGTCCCTCTCTCTGCTTGTCAGACTTGCTGCTCCTCCCCCACATTCACGACAGCCTCTGGCACTTAGTCAGTCTTCCTTTCCACCGTGCACTCTGGGGTAATTTTAGGTGATTTCATGGGGAGAGGGGTGATCCGTCCGATAGGGTAGTGTCACAGTTCTCTGACTTCATCATCACTGACCTTCACCTTTACACTGTGTTAGCCACACTCCCCACACCCCTATTGCCCAGAACTGCTGTGTTAGCAATTCAATAACCTTCCACACCAATCTCCTTCCCCCTTACCACGGTTTTCTAGTCCACTCATTTTCTCACGTTCTTTCCTTGCTAGCCATGAGATTCGTTTCCTAGAGATCTCAAGTTGACTAACCCCTCAAGTTTTTTCTAACCTATCACCTCCTTTTTGCTGTCACTTTTCCTCTCACTTAACTGAGTCACTTGTTCGATTATCTTAATTACTCGTGTCCCTAACATCCACCACTCTGCCGTATGCACGTGGCCATGCCCCAAACCAGAACCCATTTAACTATGCAGCACAGCTTAGTGGTGAATGAATTAAATCTGAATTCCCACCTCTACCTCTTAGCGCCGCTATGTCCTTAACCTGCATAACTTCACCACACCGAATCATGGTCTTCTCTGAAATGACGGTACCACCTCAACAGGCTGAGAAAGGCTTCATCCAGCGAAAGCACTTTGAATGGTGTGTGCATCACACAAGTTCGTATTCCATAAATGCAAACTTTTTAAAAGGTAGGGTCGCGTAGTCCTGGTGAATGTGGGCTCTGGAACTAGATCATCACGTGCTAACACTGACCTTGGGCTCCCTGCTTAATCCCTCTGTGCCTCTTCCTCAAGCTGGCGATGATAACAGTGCACTTGCAGGGTGGTACACGCGCACTGAGAGAGGGAACTCACGTAAAGCAGTTAGAATAACACCTGGCTCACGGTAAGCGTTCAGTAAACAGTAGCTGCTGTTACTGTTCTTACTCTGCGCGCCTCCAAGCTCAAGCTGCTGATTGCTGCTGGCATCAGTCATATAACCAGGCAGACCGGAGGCGCGGCACTCTGATGACGTTCGACCAGCCGGGCTGCGGGGCCGCTGAACACCCTCCTTCTCCAGTTCTTCCCAGGATTCTTTTACAAGATCAACCAGAATGATGAGGTCCTCGAACATTAATTGCTTCTACCTCCAACCTTCCCCACAAAAGGATATCTGTATGTGCTCCTACACTTATTTCATTCCTGACTTAGAGGTTCAGGTCTCTCCCTGCCTGGTTCAACCTCCCCCTAGAAGCTCTTCACATTCTCTCCCACCTTCTCTGGGCCTGTGCTTACATGGTGATTTCTGTCTACGGGAAACGAATATCCTTAGCTCCCACTTGCTTTAGGATTCACAAGGATAGATGTGGTCTTCCTGCTTTGCCTATGACTGTGATATAGATTTAATTGCAGAATTAAGTGGAAGCAAGCTCGCTCTTGCTTCAGATGTGAATTTCCAATCCAAATTTCATTACTAATAAAACTAATACTTTCGATCTCCATCTGTCTAACTCTTCTCTCATTTTGCAACTTCTTCTGAACTTGTGTAGGGAGAAAGGGGGTATATTCAGTGGGCTCCTTCCCTTCTCAGCCAGGTCTTCCTGATGACTGTTCTATAATAGTGTTTTGGCAAATATCATGTAGCACTTCTGCCTTTGACATCTCAGATGGTGCGGAATACACCAATAAACAGTTTCTGTTTTACCATTTGGGACAAGCCCAGTTCTTTTGCCGACATGAGTATGCATTAATTAAAAGATGCATTACTAGTTAGATCAAGAGTGAGATGTCTAAGACATTTGCATTCTTACAGATAATATCTCTTCATCTCACATAAAATAATCACAGGACACTATGTGGCTCGGTGTGGAATAGGATTTCGGTTGCATCAGAACTTCAGCTGACCACTCAAAGATAAAAATGCTTCATAGATGACCAGAGTCAGCCTATTCCTCTCTTCGCGCCTCTTTTCTGAGCAAGACCTCCACGCTGCCTAGTAGCCTCTCCGGAAGAGCCCATGAGGCTTGCTGGCCTTCCTGGGAGATGGCACGGCTGCTAAGACTTCAGCCACTCACCTCCTGGTGGTTAAAAGAACTGATAAGCTAATTCACACAAGGCATTAAAGGCTAATAATGTCATATGTGCTGTCTAATTTCAAATAAATAGAATTTTAAGGGTATGGTTTCAGCCATCGTCCAGGAAAATACTCATGAGATAAAACCCTTCTCAGCTCCCTCCAAAGTGTCCCGTAACGAAAAAGCAAGTAGAGTTAAACTTTGTTAGCAATCCCCATGTTAGAATAACTTCCAGGAATATGCCTGCACAGACTCACTGGGCGTCACGGGACCAGGTGCGGGGCCAGAGGCGGCATTGCTATGCGACCCTCCGGGGTCTGGCCTGCACGTAGGTGGGGAGGGAGAGAGAAGGGGGGTTTGAAATGCACACAGCTAGAATCTAGACTATGGAAACTTATTCCAAAATTCACATGTGTAAATTATACATGGAGAATTGGATTCTCATCATTTCCTGTAAAAAACAGATCTCCCTTTTCAAAAACAGACTCACTAATGCAGCATATGCAAACAGAAATGCATTGTTAAACTTTTTTATAGTAATGAAAAATTTAGCTCAATAGTCCTAAGAAGGACTATTCTTAGGGGGAAAAGGGGGAGCAAACTTTCTCTTCTCCCTCTAGAAAATATAACAAAATTATTGCAAATACAGAAACAATCAAAGAGTATGAAACCAAAATACAGAGAAGAAACACTACAGAACTGTCATGCAGCTTATAAACTACTGTTGTATTTTTAGATTTTGAGTTGTCATATTGTCAGATGTTAAAATTTGTAATATGCTTGAAATGACTTTTTGCTTATTACAAAATTTTTCATCTTCTTTATTTTGTAACTTTGTACGCCCTCTTTTAAAAAAATTAAATCCCCACATTGTCTAAACTTCAGGCCCACAGAACATGAATCTGCCCTATGCCACACACATAGGAGAGGTTTATAGTCTGTTTTGGTTAAAGAACATTTAAAAACATAACCTTTAAAATGTAACATATTGAAAAGAAAATACACATGCAAGAAAAGTAGCTAAGGCACTTTTCTACCTAAGTGGGTCCTCAATTAGTTTTAATTTAATTTTTGCTTCTATCGGCATTTTCTCAGATGCGTGGTGGTTAACTGAGGACCCTCAGGAAGGGACTCGTCTGGGGACACAACAAGGCAGTTTTTAAACCACTTCACTCGGTCTCTTCCAAGAGTCCTAACAATGGACCATAACACCGTCCATTTCACCTATTACAGGATAAAGAAAACTATAATGTTAAAGAGGGAAGAAGTAAAATGCAAAAGGTAGTAGCTAATTCATTCTCCACGCTGATTCCGTCCTTGGCCTATTCTGAATAGAGACTGCCCATAGTAACAAATTATGTGATGGCTTTGCAACTTGGATGTTCTTTTGGGACCGAGAATCAAGGGCCATATTTGAAGACCTGCCTCTTAAACTATACATGCAAAGATCATATGTGAGGGTTTTAATTCACTACAGTCTTCTGGAAAGAATAAATTGGCCAAGTGTCCAGAGGAAGTGTCAGTACAAAGAACAGCATTTTAGCCGCCAGGAAGCTGGTCGCTCCTTCCCACCGTACTGTGCGGGCTAATGCAATACAAGTGCTCTGCCTTACGGGAGGGCATCATGGGGATCTAAGTTATGGACTAGTTTGCTTCACTCTTTCATAGTCAGGCCTTAGTTTTCATCTAGTTCTCTAAGAGAACTATTTTCTCTTAGTTTTTTGTACATGAAGTCATGCCGCATCAATGTTTCTTGTAATTACTAACCCATTTCAGAGAAAGGGTAAGAAGAGAGTTCAATGAATGGAGGCTAACTCAAGGAGCAGGGCATAATCAGAATGCTGGTATTTTCAGGGTTTCAAAAAAGACTTCCAGGCAGCCACGAACCTGGGATACAGTTCCTTCCGAGCAGAGTTCATTTGGGTGAATCCGATGTGGAACTCAGATGCAGACCGCCGACTCCGACTTCCACTGCGGCTTACTCGTGCTGAGGGCGCCCCAACATCACAGAATTTATTTAAACTAGCTATGCAACCTTAAACCAGTTGCTTCACCTTCCAGACATGGTTTCTTTAATCTGCTGACAGAAAGGACTGGAAAAGCCACCTCTGGAGAGTCCCAGCTGCCCTGGTGCACTGCAGAGAGGAGCCCTGCGTCAGCGTGAGCTCCATGGGTTACATTCCACTCCCCCACCAAGAACATTCATACAAACTCTTGAGAAGTTAGCCAATTCCAGTCTAAGATCCTTCATACACAAGACGTGAATCCGTGTCCCACTCTGTGCTTCCATAATTCTGCCTCAGTGTCAGATGTCTTCAGCTCCTGTAGAAGTTTGCTGTAACTAAGGGGTCAGTCATGCAAGAATTAAGAATTCTTAAGAATGCTGTGTGAGGTAGGAAACAAAGAAGGGGTGAGTGATAGCATTAATAGGTGACATTAAATAGCAGTGACCCTAAGCAAAATGACAGACTTGACACATTTCTCTTGCATGTCCTCATCTTCTTTTCAGTGCCGTCAATACCTGCTTCCCTCCCCGGATCTCCCATGGAGTCACATGCTCCGTGGCATCCCTCGATTCCTGTATCATCAGCCGTACGCCCATGTGGGTCTTCGTATCTAGGCAGAGTCACTGAGCTCTGGGTGCACGTTCCTGTCCTGCTCTTTCCATAACCTATTTCTAGCTATTCCTTTGCACCAAGCTATTCTAAGAAGAAGTCTAACAGCTGTCTCCTTTCCAAAAGTATTTTTATTTAAGAGGGGAAAAGGAATGCAACTGAAATGGTAAAATAATGGCGAAGTCCAAGTGTCTAGTGGACACTCTGGGAGATGTTGCCTCTTTTCCGTGGAGAACAAAAGGGGCGCTTTCAAATCAAGAAGTCACCTGCCTCACCTTTATAAAGAACGCCTTATGTGAATTTTTCTAGACTATAAAGTGAGACGATCGTGATGCTCATATTGGGGAGCAAAGGAAGGTAAGACCGAACAGGCAGGGTGGGGTTCAAGAGCATTTTTGAATGCTTATGCTGAAAACGTTAGACTTGTATTCTACAGACAATAGGGAGTGTTTGAAAGGGTTATAAAGTGGGTCAAAAGGCATAAGACAGAACAGAGGAAAAAAGCCAGAAAGCTGAAATGAGGAACCACGTGAAAGCCCCAAATCAGGCTGCGTCAAAACAAGATCATAAACATAATATTCAACACAGTGAATATAAAGGAACCTTGACAAACATGAGCCTCATTGCATAAACCCCTTCGTATGTATATCACGGGGGGAAAGAGAGAGAGAGAGAGAGAGACAGGGAGTCCATGGTCCAGCCAACAAACTGGGAAGGAATGAAATCATGTTTTGACGTTGAAGAAGTGGTTTTGTGCTAAGGATCAAGAGGTCTGAGTGCGCTGCAGAGAGTTGCCACAAGGGTACATTTTACCGTCACAGGAGGGCCCCCCGCTGTTTCGGACCACTGCCAAAGGACGCCACCTGGTGAGAAGGCCTTCCAAAGATACTTACACCGCATGTACGATGACACGTTTCACACACACACACGCACACACAGAGGCAGGTGCACGCCGAAAGGCCGCCATTCTTGTGAGCAATTGTGTACTTAACACATGCAGGGGATGGAGTCACTCCACTTCACACAGCGTTGAGAGCAATGCGTGCTTTGGGAGAATTTCCATAGTTCTCAACTTCCGCCTTTTTTCACCTTACACAAACTGTCCTGTGAACATGTCCATGTCGACAGACTGCCAGTTAATTTTGGGCATATCAAGTATACCTTTTATATTTAAGATATTTTCCTTCTGTATACAGATATTATATGAGTTTTTTAAAAGAGTAGCTGAAACTACCTGTTTCTCTCAAAAAATAAAGTAATTCGAAATAAAGTTTAATCAATATCAACCTTTTAAAGAATCACAAATTATGAAAATTGTTTTCTCAGAGCCCATATAAAAATTTCTACTGCTCACTAAAAGTACTGAATATCTATTAGCATATCAGGGATAACATGAAAATTATTTATACAAAATATGTATAAAATTGTAATTAAATTTACAAATTTTCATTTCAGTTTTTACTTGAATATGCATAAACTATGAAATGCCATAACTAAAATAAAATATGCATAGTTATACTGAGTTAATATATTTTGTACTGATTTCTCTTTTTTATTAACAGATTACAATTAAAAATGGTATTATTTTCACAGATCAGGAAATTTCCCATGCGGATAATTCTATGTCGTAGCCTCTACTTCCAAACATTAGGGATCTCTGACTTAGACCCTGAGTTCCACGTCCGTACCTGTCACTGAGCTGACAGACCCAGGAGGGTCTTCTGAAACCCTGGCCGCATTCCAGAGGCGGTGCCTTCCAGTGCGGCCCTCGGCAGGCCTTTGCCTGTGTCCACCAGCAGGGGGAGCAGACAACATAATTTATTACTCGAGAACAAGGACAGCAGAATGAGAGTCAGTTGATTTGGAATAAAACAAATCTGCAAATGAAATTTTCTTCAAAGGAAGTATGTCTGATCTGTGTTAGATTCAGTTTGACTGGTTACTGAATCAAAATAAATAACTTTATTAAATAATCAATCTTTGCAGAAAGATAAATTAAATGTACAAATGAAGGCGATGTTTGCATTTTACTTATTCAAATCAACTAAAATTAGCTTTCTTTTCATAAAACTTTTACAGGGACAAAGACTTTTTGATGTGTTCCTGTAATAAGGGCGCTACACCCAATCCTGTCTCACAGGTGACGTGTGACGGGGTGCATAACAAATGGAGTTTTCCGGGAAATGTAATTGACTAATCCTATTATGTCTGTAGCAACAAATTAACCTTATTACTACTAGTAAATCGTGATTGATTATTTATGCAAATAAGTTACCACGTTCAGCTTTCTGATTGAAATAAACATATACAAAAAGTGTTTTAATATGACTTGAACTTTTTAATGAATAAAACCGTGAGGGGTCTATTAATTCACTCATTGTTATATTAGTTATTTAGTTGTGTAATTTATATTTGTGCTAACATTTTGCTTGCATAAAGATGAGATAATTAATATTAGTAAAAATTAGTAATATATTTTAGAACCTTTAAGATATTCATTGGATTTGTACTAAAATGAGCTTAAAACTGACTAGAAAACTATGCTATCAGTATGAATACATCAGTATATCAGCATAATTGTCCTACAATTATTAATACATTAAATAATACATGATTTTGTGTATTTTCTAGGTCTGAATATACAAATACAATTTTTGCTTACAAAAATGTTCACCTTTTCTGAAGCACTATTTGTCTAAATTAATGTACTATTTTTACACAACTAAGTTAAAATGTATTAGAACTATGAAAGTTTACTACAATTAGTTTACTAATTAGTTTTCTACAAACTAGATCAAAATCATTTCTAAATTATTGATATCATCAATCAAAAGTGTTTCTCTCCTTGCTAAAATGCATTAGAATTATTGTTTTAAGCGGGTTAACAAAAGATTTCTTATCCTGATGTACTTCTTTTTAAAAAAATAATTTTGTACTTATTGATTTTAGAGAGAGAGCGGAAGAGACGGGGGAGAGAGAGAGAATGCCACGACTGGATGCCAGGCAGCTCTGGAGGCAAGTGATCACCCAGTGAAAGTCTGCACGCATTGATATCATCAGCACGGCAGGAACAAGGAGAATGGTACACAGCACTGACAGCGTGTATTTGTTAACACAAACACACCTAAAACACACTGATCACATTATATGAAAATTCATTAAGATCCACAAGTCATGTGGCCGCTTGTGAAATAATTCGTTAAGTCGGGCACTTAATTTTAAAACTAAAATGAAATCAAAATAGTTAAAAAATAATGCATGTAAAGTGCCTGCCATAGTATTTGGCATGTGGCAATCACTCCATGGGTATTTCCTATTGTATTATTTGAACTGGCAAAACAACTAATTCTTTATGAACTTTCTAAGTCATTCCACAACATATTCACTGTCTAGGCAACCCTGGGTAAAACAGAATAACAAATGTTTCAGTTAAACTGGATTTCAACATTTTTTACATTGTTTTCTCTATTACGCTACCCATTGTAAATAAAAAGAACAAAAATAGAACTCAGATTAAGAAAGATTCAAAGTACTGAGTTGGCCAAAAATTTCATTTAGAGTTTTCTCTATGGCGGCTCTAGTCATGCTGAGTTGTCTTTAACTTCATTCAAAACAACTTTGTTAAGATTGTATTGTGACAGCTGTCATATCAGAGTGCATTAAAAAGAAGCTTATCAAAACTGGTGAATTTTTGTGCAGTGATCTTGATATTGAAGGTGGAAGAAAATACATAACATTTCTGGAGTATTATGCTCTATTATTTCAAGAAAGGTAAAAATGCAACTAAAACTCAATAAAAAAGATTTGTGCAGCGTATGGAGAAGGTGTCGTGACTGATCAAACATGTCAAAAGTAGTTTGCGAAGTTTCTTGCTACTACTATTGACATTTGGCCAAATAATTCTTTGCTGTGGGGCTGTCTTATTCATTGGACGATGTTTAGCAGCACCCCTGGCCTCTGCCCACTAGAAGCCAAGAGCGGGAGACAGCTGATATATTCAAAATATCCAAGTCAATAAAGTTATTAGTGAAAATAAAAAATGTCTTTTGTTTTATGGAAAAAACTAAACAGACTTTTTGGCCAACCAATATAAGAGAGTTCAGGGTTATCAAAATAAACAACTCTACCTAAGAATTATTATCAGGTTTAAAGAGTTCCATCAAAGTTGAAATTACTAGTAAGTGAGTTTGAAAAACTTTTGCTAAAAAGAATTCTTGATTTGCAGTTCTGTATTTAAAAAATGTAGCTCACCAATCATACAGCTAAATTTTTACACCGTTATGGATTTTATAATAGAAAGTAGAAATACTTTGACTTATTTCTAAATTATTTTAAAATAATTCGAGTTTCAGTTTCCTTGCCTGTTAAACGAAGATAACTGAGCTACAGATACCTAAGTAACTATGGGGATAGCCACCATTATTGAAAAGTTTTACTTAGATGACCCGATAAAGGCTAGAGATGCAGAGGTCTGGGATTCAAACAGCCGTGGCCAGCCTGGCACTGAATGTGCTTTTGAACCTGGAGGCCTCTAAGGATGACATTGCATTTCAGACCTCAGCATAAGTATATCCTCTCCTGGGACTTGACTTGCCCATGTCTGAACACATTGAAATATGTGCCCCTCGCTAGAATTATGAGACCAAACTGAAAGTCTGGAAGAAAAAAAAAAAAAACCAGAAATTGCTATATCTTCCTAAATTTGCTAAAGGTCAAATTCTTGCTTTTTAGACCCGTATCTGTGAGCAGAGTATTCTACATACAGTGTATTTTTTCTTAGCAAACATGACAGGATCTGAAGCCCTGAAACTTTACCAACTATAAGAAAATGAATTTCTAAGTATTTCAAATTCCACATTCATTTTCTTATGTGAAGATGGAATTGCCCAAGGACTCTGGTTAAAAGCTGTACCTGAAGGCCTGCACCAGAATTTGCAAAGGGTGCAGAGAATCCAGAAAGCCATCTCAGCTTCATAACGTGTTAGTTCTCCATCAATTCGCACCACAATGAGGAGCCCCCCAGAACTGTTCTGGAGAGCCAGGCTGTGCCCTCCGTGTTGGCTTATCACAGTGGGGGCGCAGGCTACTGACTCGGACCTTCCGGCCAGCACGGGGCGGCGGACTCTCAGAGGCCTCTGTCTCAGAGGAGTCAGGGTGCCCGAGTGCGCCTGCGCAGCAGCACGGACTTGAACTCCAAGTCGTGTCTTTGCGATATCTTTCAACAAGTCATGTCCCATCCAGGCTGCTAGTTTATCTCTGTCAGGCCAGGGCCCCAGTGGCTTACGGGAGCTGTCAGGCACAGGTAGACCCACCTGCTTTGTGCTGAGGAGGTAATGCATCTTTCGGGCTTGGTAATCTTTTTTCTTCTTCTCCCTTTCCAGGGCGGCCTCCTTCTCTTTTCTCTCTTTCATCTCCGCAAACTCGTCCAGAGCCTCCCTGCATCAAAAGCCGCCTGCGATTATTTACTCCCGATACGAACGATCTGCTTATGTTTTAATTCTTTCACTAATGAGAATCAAGTTTGTGAGGGGCACCCAGCATCCACATTCATCAAAATCAGTGGTGTGATCTATCTTAGCTGCACATTCTAAGGGGATATTTTAATCTTTAACAAGCACTTAAAGTGATTTTTCAGTGGTTAAATTTTTAAAATAAAATATATCTTATAATTAATCCAATAACTGAGAAACTATATCAAATGCAAAGTAAGTGAATTACTACATTAACTTCTTTGGTTGGAGATTAACTATTTTGGACCTGCTTAAATATTCTCAAGAAAACATTTGATCTTCTGATTGCCTGCAAATTTTGTTTTTTCTATTTATAAATCTCTAACCATTTATTTTGCATACTAACCAGTGGGCTAATTTTAAAAGTGTGATGGGCTCTTATACATATGCTTAATTCATTTTAAGTGAATCATCTGAGTCTCTATCTCAAACATATAAGGAGAAAGCAGCGGGGGAAATTCCAAAAAGAAGAAGAAATTCTCATTTCTACTTCACTGTCTAGAACTATTTTTGTTTCAATTTTCTGTTAAATGCTACTAATCCAATACTTCATACAAGGTTACTTATGAAACACACTGACATTTAAAAATCACCATGCTATGCTACTGCAGCTGAGCAATTTTTTTCAACATAAGATTAAATTGCAAAATAAATGAATTACTTGGAGTGGTGTGGCCCTCATATTGCCACCCTTCTCTTGAAAATTGCTTATTAATATGAAAAAGCAGTCAGAAAATAGCCTGTTTTGGTTTTTGCGGAGCGTGTGGGGGGCCCCTGCGCCCACAGAGCCGGGGTAGCTGCGCACTCAGGCCGCGTTGGCAAGTGGACCCACCGACCTGTCGGCCTGCGCCGCGAGGCTGTTATTAATCGCTAAGTAACCTGGTAAAGCCAAACAAATTTGTTTCCATTGAAAGGATCTCTATCTGTGTCTGAGAATTTGTTCTGTACCAAACAAACCTCATTAACTGTGTCCATTTTTGACAAAGAACCAGGAGTTGGAGGGACTGCTGACCTTTCTTTGTCCTTAAGGCACAAATTTCAAGGCAGTCCCTTATGAATAAATGAGAATTTTCACCAGGAAAAATAACAATCATATGTTACATAAAAAAATGGAACAGGTTATGAATTTTCAACTTTACTTTTCATATTATGGGAAAAAATAAGTATTTCTTCTATATTTCCTCTTATAAGTCTTTAAGGTAATTTAAAATAACCAATAAATTACTGCTACCAGGGTGATTACTCAGATATGCATGTATACAATTTATGTCCACCCAAAGATAAGCACAGTGCTTTTCTGAGCAATCAGAAAAAAGAAAAAGTATCTGCAAAGAATTTGTGCTTTATGAATGATTTAATGAATATGAGATCTTACCCAAGAAAGAAAAACGGCCCAATCTAAAAATCATGAACACGTACATGAACAAGTGAGGTACAAAGAACTACACAGGACGTGACACAAAATCAAAACTTTAAATTACTGCAAGGAGAATAAACAGTCCATCTTCAGGATATGGAAACGTAAAACAGAAACAGTGTGTACTTGGGGAGCTCGGCAAGGAAAGCTGAAACTGAGAGAGATGTGAAAGAATGTCAGTTTCTAGGATATAAAGAAAACACAGACTAAACCCAGAAGGAATCAAGGAGCCCTAAAAATAAATCCAGGACAGTGGACAATGCAGTAGAAAAACAAACTGGGGTAATCTCAAAACACAAAGTAATTAATTTAATAATTTCATACAATTATTAAAAAGAAGCAGTCTTGCATTGCTAATTATTTATTGCCATATTTGAGTGTACAGATACACTAAACACCAGAGTTATGTGTGTGTCAAAGAGTCTTTGTTAAATGACCAAGTAGGAAGAGTTGAATAAATTGTTTATCCTTGATATACAGGCTTTTGTTGCATCAACAGGGATGAAGCTACAGCTCAGTGTAAAGGACACAACACAAATCAAGGTCCCACAAAAGAGCAAGCGATGAAAACCATTCTAACTAGGAATTTCTACAAAATTATAAAAATAATCTATATTCTTATGCAGGGGTTCTTGAATCCAGTACTTTTAAAATACTTCAAATTTTTCCAAATAGTTTCAGAATTTTTTTTCATTTCAGACGTATTCCTTCTATTTTCAAAAAATAAAAAACAATCCTGTGAAGTATATGGGATAGGTGTTACTAATTACCATGTCTTAACAATATGGAAACATAAAGTGATGAAATGACCAACTCACTAACAAATTAGCGGCAGGAAGGGACTTGGAACCCTTCGGTTTGCAGATTCTCTCACTCCACACCAGGCTGTTGTTACCCTGGTACAAGCAATACGATGCAGAAGATATTTTTATTGAACGACCACTCATATTTCCCTTATGATTCTGTTTCCTACTATATAGTTAGAGACACTTGGGTAATTCCCAGGACTTCTTCATATCTGAGAAAAGCACTTTGTGACAGCAGTTTAAAAATGAAGGTAAAAATTACTGAAAGTTTTATAAAGCCGTACATAGTTGAAAATCTTTTGTTAATAATATCTATAATAAAATATTTACATATAGCCATAATGGTAGGAAAAAAAAAACAGTAATAGCCACTTGGAAGCAACGTAATGGAGTGGGTCACAGCACAGACTCCGAAATGAAACCTGGTTATAAAATCTCTGCTGTTGAACCGGAGTCTCAATATCCTTACCTGTAAATGCAAATACGTTAGTACTAGCATCTTCTTTCATCAAGCTCTTGGGAGAATGAAGTGAATTAATCTATGTAAAATATTCAGAGTAGGGTTGGCGCATTGGTAACATGTGTTAGCTTTTTTTGAATGTTTACTCTAAGCCAGGCACCACGCCCTTCGCTTGATCTATTCAACTGGATCATGAATCTCTCACACTTTCTCAAATTCCCTCCACGATCTCCTCCTTTCTCTCTCCGCATCAGGGTGCGTCTTGCAGACGGAATTCCACAACACAGAGCGTGGACTCTGGCTTCCTAAGAGGTATAAGGCCCGGGGTACACGTTGATCAGTGGAACATAGGGGATGAAAGAGAGCCGTGCAAATATGTTCTCCTTTTGAGTTGCTCCTGAAAACGTGTGTGTTGCATTTTGAATTTCTGTTCAAGATGTCTAAGCTACCTTAAAAGTAAATATCACGAGGAAATTGATAGTTATTTGTCGATTCAGTCCGGCAGTCTCAAGTATGTTTAAAATATTAAAAGAAATAAAGATGTGGAAAGCCCAGTCCCCGTCTTCAAGTCGCTTGCAACTGAAATAACTTAATCACCAGACCATAGACAGAAAGAGTCAACGGAGAAATACACAGGCGTGTTTCGGCTCAGAAAGCTGGTTTCTGGTTAGAGGGGCGAGAAGAGGCCTCGTGGATGTGGCGGCATCGGAGTTGGGCTGCGCGGGGTAGGCTCTCTGGAGAGAGGGCAGGGACAGAGTGCAGTGGAATGGGGCCGGATCGCGCCCCCCCCCCGCCCCCCCTCCCCACCCCGCCCCTTTGGTAGACTTGACCCATCAACACAAAGCAGGGAAATGCCTGAGAGTAGAGAAAGGCTTCCCGAGCAAGGGTGAATGGACTTTCTAAGGGTAATGCTGGCAAATTTGTCCTCTATAGACTAGGTAGCTTGAGAAGGGAAGAAAGTAAAAGATGATAATGGTGGATGTTGTAAAATTACAATACCATGACTGCACTCTGATCATAAAAAGGGACCATCCAATTGCTCCATTATTTCATTTGCCTACTTTGCATGATTTTAAAAAGCAATAAGACTCCATTCAAAGACCCTTCATGAAAATCAATTTTTTTTCTTCTTCTGGCTCTTCTGAATAAACTTCCTTGAAAGGAATTCTTTTGTACAGTATTCTTTCTGGAAATATGCACATATTTCACTGTACAATTATTTTCCTTTGACTATTCTGGATAGTTTCTCTAAATGGAAGTAAACTTTTATGTAACGTAGAGGATGTCAAATAATTGAGAGTGGCCTTGAGCTAAGCACCATAATAGGCATAATAATGACATGTATTTACACTGCGCATTATTTTCAGGAGCTCCAAGGGCTTCACAGACATTAATCCACCCTCGCAACACTCCGCTGAGGTCTGCGAGGGGCAGGCATTATTAACGAGGCTCCTGTTCTTTGTGAGAGGAGGGGGCTTTGCGGATGGCGAGGGAGACAGGGAATGGGCTTCCTGCTCTCTTCACAGTGACTCAGCTGTGCGGGGTGAGGACCGAGCTACCGAAGTGTGGTTTGGGGTAGAGTTTGGAGTTGCGTAGCTCAAGTTCCCATTTCAGACGAAAAGAATCACAAGCTCTTACTTACTCTGTGTGTTCGCTCATCAACCACACACTGTCTCCCATTTCAAAAGTGTTAACTTCACTTTAAAGCCAGAATGATCACTGCCGCTTTTGCATGCAATCCCCTCCACAAGGACCAAGGGCGTCTCCAAACTGACCCTGATGCTGCCGTACAGCAGTGATGTGCCGCAGGACAACACGAGCGCATTTCACAGCAGTGCACATCACACGTGATTCCAAGAAAATTTTCTAATGAGCTTTAGAAAACTACTTATCGAAGAGTTGTTTTATAATCGGTCCTAGGAACGACTTCCATATGAATGACAAACAGAACCTCATCGTATTTATTGTTGGGCAGGATAAGAAAGATTACAAAACCATCACACAGAGAACAGAGAGAGAGAGAAGCAAACTGGGCTGGGGTGACTTTCTCTCTCCATTCTCTCCCACGCGGCTCCTCAGAGGGGACAAGGAGAGATTAGAAGGAAAATGAGAAGCAAAAAGCTGGAAAGCATTAGAAAGTGGTAATAAAAAGTATTTTTTAAGTAATGTTTTATTAATTCACTGCTTTTGTAGTGTGATGCCACTGCATACATTTCCTCTTATCATTTGATTTGTTTTTTTAGGCATATGTAAACACTAGGAATTCTCCTCTAATAGTATTTTGAGTAAGACAGATGTTAACATTTTTCCTCAAAGATCCATGTTTTTAAGTATTATAACTATTAAGATAATGCAAGTATTTATTTTCAGCTTGCTTAATTCTTATGCTAAGCAGATACTCTAAAATACCACCCAGTATTTATATTTTACAGGTTTCTAAGACCCCTAAGTCATTTCTTACTATGGAACCCCTAAAAGGAAGGAAATAGAACAAATTACATGGATCGGACTTGCATTTTAGAAGACTCTCAGGCAGCAGTAGGAAGAATAGACAGACAAGGAAAGAGAACAGAGAGCTAGGAAAATAAATGATAGGTTTGGGAGAATAATTACTTTACATGCAAACACGCTCAGCTCGAGGTGTCTGTGGGTGTCCAAGGGGCTGTGTTAGCGGTCCTACGAACGGATGGTTACAATGAATAATTGGAGGAAAATTCTGGGCCAGAGGATACTCAGATTTATGAGTCACCAGAATACAAGAGGCAGCAGAAGTCACTGGAGTGGCCGAGACTGCCCAGGGCACCTGGAGTGACAATGGAAGTGCATCACAGAGGGAGCCCTGGTATGGTGACCTGGTGAATAAAGGCGAGTCCACAAAGGTTGTGGAGAAGAAATTGTTACAATGAAACCAGAGAGAGTGGCGTCAAATAATTCATGTAACAAGAGAGATTAGACTAGAAAGTCAGCAACAATGTCATATGCTTCAAAGAGGCCAGAGAAGATGATGGCAGAGGGCCTACCAGAGAGTAAATGACTTTTTAGCAATAGTTACATTTTCTGCAGGCACTTTCACAGTAACTTAAACATGTCTCTGAGTATGACTGACAAGTTTGTATATTATTAATCTACCTGGTTCCTGAATCTGATTTCCACTATGTAAATTCACTCTCCAACAGCAGTGTTAAATACAGCATTACCAGTCCATATTGCAGAATTAAAAAGGAAAAGAAATAGGAAGGAACTCTCTTCCATCCTTCTTCTATCAGAAGATCAGCTACACCACGTGAGAGACAGGAACTTCCCACCCATTCATTCCACCAAATTGGACAAGCACAAGGCTGAGTTCACCAGCCAACATATTTTTGTCCCTTCCTTTCAAGTGAGTAACAATTTGATGCTATACTCTGGCATTTCCTGCCCCCTCAAATATCTCCGCAGAAAGAAAAAAGATAGATATAAAATTCAGATGAGCTTTTTGCTATTTAAAAAAAAGGTACATAAGTCACTGCTCTTTACATTACTCAGTGTCTCCTATTAAAGATTCACAGGTGGAATTTCTTTTAGAATTAGTGCTAGAAAAAGTTGTTTCTTGGGATATACTGTTACGGCTTCTCCATTCTCACATGGGGAAACATCCTTAACTAACTACATTTCAATCACACCATTAGCATTATCATCCTGTGCCTTCCTGCTTGAAATTCACTGTGTCAAGCGTTAAACTTGAAAATAATTAATACATAGGTAAAGAAATTATACCAAGTATAATAAGCTTTTTCCTTTTATTAATTCTATCTTGGGAATGAAGCTCTTTTCCCTTTTTATATGCTTTGCTTTAAAATTTTTTTGAAAATAGCAAATTATTAAAGGTAGTGCATTCTTGTTAAAAATGCATAGAGTATGTGAAAAGGCTCTGATCACATGGCTCATATTCCATATTGAAAGTGATTATATGCATTATGCTACTAATTCCTAATTATGGATAAGTTACAGACTGTTTTCAAAGCAAAGAATATAACTATATTTTAAGTTAGACACTCTGCTATGTTACCTTAATGCTACCAAATTAATTGCTTTAACTGTTGCATCTTCGCATATAAAATGATACCACAGGGAAAAAACTCACACGCATAGCTAACACTACAGACTAATCTGGTTCTGGAAAAGTAAAACGTTATTTTCTTTACATCGTAGGGAGGCCCTTACTAAAAGAGCCGTCGTCTGCTACAATTAGAGAAAGCCAAACTGCTATCACCTAGTGGGCTGAGATCGGAATATTATACTCTCTAAGTGGGGTTTGTGCAACATTATCTTTAGGCAATCATATTCATTGTCCCTGTTTACACAATCTCGATGGTGTTCCCCTCATGTCCTTGAAATAGGGAACAGGGACAGCGGGGTATGAGAAAGTGGCCTCGCTGCTGGAGTTCATAAATTTTGTTCAGCTTTGGATGAGTTCAAAGAATTGCCATGTAAGAAAAGCCTTACAGAAGGAATTTATCTGATTATGGCGGTAATAATTACCCAGCTGTTTATTGCAGATAGAGAAATAATTCATGCAGGCAATAGGCCGTGGTGGCAATGACACTCTGCATTTGGTAAATATGCAAACTGTTCACTTCTAATTAACCAAGCTCGAGGATGCCCTTATTAAATGTATAAACTAAAAGTGCCTTCCTGACAAGTGATGAATTGTTACATTGCACAAACTCTTGCCACAGAATTACTGCAGTGAACTTGGGGCTTAACTTCATTAAGAGATCTTGTGGGATCGTTGAATGAGGATGGACAGCATAACAAGGCTGACCCGACAGCCAATGACGTGTCAGAGCTTCATGGAGCCGCGCCTTGTCTGCCATCCTGCCTCGCCGTGCAGGGGGGAGATGCGCCATGGATACCCTGGGAAGTGACTTTGTGTTCAAATCATAAAAAGAAACGGATGGAGGCACCTGGCGATTGACCCGCCAGATGAATCCACAACACAGCCACTTGTTTGGGATTCGAATACTTTTCATGTATCAAACGGAAAATCTACCACTGTTTCACTCATAATGATTTGTTGAGTAAAAATAAATGGTCTTATTGAGTAGTAGCATTACAACACCTTTCAAAAGTAAATGAATGGGTTTCATTAAAGAAAATTAATGTAATACAGAAATTCCTCTTAATATGGACTCTGAATGAGTTTCACTGAATTTGACCAAATAATTCATTAGACATAGTACACTGTCTATATTCAATGCTTAGCCTTACTTTAAGATAACTATTCCTTCTTTATCAAACATCTATACAAATATTTCTACTTAGTTAAGGATTTAATGGAAATTACTACTTAGAGGGAAGTCCTAAACATGATAAAGCAAAACTAAAAGATTTCCATCTGGACAGTGGAGAAGGTCATAGTACTGACTGCACAGGGTGTGAAAATCAAAGGCGATAATGAGAATAAAGGCCTTAGCACAACACTTTGTACACAGTAAGCGCTCACTGTGCACTGGCAGCTTATCATGCGCTTCTGTATGAGTTCAACGGGATAAAACCTGGCAGTCAAGCCGTCTGCTGTATCATGTTCTGCGATATTTTATGTGAGATGCAAGTGCCTGCTACTGAACGTGTTTCTCAAAATCCACCTGACGCTGATACTTGAGGCTTCATATCTAACTGAATCATTTTAGAGATAAATTCATTTTAAGTGAAACACTTGTACGTAAGCTAAACTATTTTGCATAGAACCAAGGCATAATAGAACCTCTCTGATAGTAAAGAGTACAAGATATTTAAATATATAACAACAAATTTTAAGTTAAATAGAATTATCTCTCTATCTTAATATGTTTCTGTCTAAAGTATCAATGAATTTGAGAAAGTATTTCTAATTATGACAATGATCAACGTCTCCTGAGTCACTTCTCTGCAACGTTCACTGCTCACCTGACCGCGTCGTTGGTCCTGGAAACGGCTCTCAGGTACGCCTTCAGGCAAACGTAGTCGAAGCAGTGCTTCCGGATCTTGTAGCCTCGCCAGCAGCGCTGGATCTGGTGAGCCAAGGGGAAGGCAAGACATGTCGGTGGGATAGTTCTTCAAAATAAAAATAACGGTGGGTGATAACTCGTATCAGATTTAAGACTTTTCTACTAATACAACTATACATATAGTTTCAAATGTAGGTTGAAGTCACAGATGTATTAGAAAATATACAATGACAAAACATCCTTATAGAATATAATTCATTTTAAAACATTTAGAATTGTTTCACAAATACTAAACGTACAATTAACTATTGAAAGATTAAACATTTGCTTTACCACTTCCTGACTGAACAGGTTTTGATTTTATATAACCAACTGACTTGAAGATTGTGTTTGGTCACATTGAAATCAATTTTTAAAAAGGGCTTTTTAAATTCAGTGCTATCAATTTTTAAACAAAATGTCTTGTGTCTTCATCATGCTATTTTAATACTTCGACAGTAACAATAGCTAACACTTATTGAGTTCTTATCAGGTGAGAGGCACTATTCTAAAGGCTTGCTTGCATTTATGAATTTAATATTTAGAATGTCCCTGTAAGACAAATACTCGTATCATTTTATTTATAGATGAGAAAACTGCTAAGAGGAATAGACAAGAAAAAATGTTTTACTTAAATTCTGATATTCTATTTATGTTTTAAAATATGGCCATTTAAAAGACATTTTACAATCTGAGATATTAAGTGGGAAGATTTTAAAGGAATGTTTTAATATGATGAAAAATAATTTAAGATATGCAAACAACTTGTAAGAACAATTAAATTAAGAGACAGTAATTCTAGAAAGTAAAATTAAGTGGAATAGCGAGCTAATGTAACAACGTTGTAGATATCTTTCCAAATACTTTTCACATAATCTTATTTTAGAAATTAATTCTTTAAATAAAGAAAAATTAATTTTTAAATTATATACTCAATTTAGAAATAATCTCTTTCTAATTTAACCAAAATCATATTACAACTAAGAAACTAACAAAGAGAGGAATTAATACAAACCACTTTACTAATGAAAAATTAATAATCATTTGGAATATGTGTACATAAATTGTAAATGCAAATAAGTGAATATTTTCCCAATTCACCTGATTTAATCATTGTAGGATCACTCTGAGGTAGAGGTTATTATTAGCCTCATGTAATAGAAGAGGAGATTGATACTTAGGTTAGATAGTTGCCTAAGGTTATATAGTTGGCTGGATGGCTCCAAATGTTTCACATACTCTTATTGCATGCCCAGTAAAAGCTGTATTAAAGAAGAGAACACTCGTCAACAAAAATACTGATGGAAAAATCCATCCTCAGAAATAGTGGTGACTCAGGATGCATGGCAAAGTTTTAGGATATCCCATAGTGCCCAAGGAGAGGCGACCTATTACTCTAAATAATGTACATTCTAAATAAGATCGCGTAGCAGAAAACTAGAAGAGGCACGCTGGAATACTGCGAAGGGAAGGAGTAGGGTGCGGTTTGTGGTGAGATCGCATCATAGCAGAGAAAAGGACACCGGAAGGGCCAACACTGAGGCTGGCTGAGAAATGTGCGCCACCAGGAAGGGCACCACCAGCCGACACCGGTGGAATGGGCTCCTTCCCAGGCCCAGGAGGCGGGCAGCGGGGGTGTCCACAGGGAGGCCTCTCATACCCTAACTGCGGAGACCTCTCCCGGAAGGCGGGATGAAACTCCTTCCCAAGACAAATGTTTTTATTCACAATTGCGTATTAAAGCGCATGATAAGTAAGTGATGGTTAACAAGTTAGAACTCACCCACATTAAAGTGCAATCAATCAATCTTTAAGTGGCTCTGTCAGGGGTGAGTACAGAGAGCTGGAAACCCGAGCGTTCGCGTGGGTAAAGGCACTGCCGCCCAGGGGCGAGGAGAAGGCTCTAGAACTGACCGCGCTCCCTGAGCCTGCCAGGTGTGCTGCTCGCTGCCGCACAGGTGTTCCCAGGATGGCCCTGTGACCTGGCAGGAGCCCCACGTTAAAGATGAAGACACCGAGGTTCAGCAGCTCAGAACCGAACACACAGTCAGCAGAAAGTCCCCGGCAGACGGGTCTGGGTCCGAACCCAGCTCTGCAGGACGGCGGTGCCCAGACAGCTTGAATTTCGCCTCAGTTTCCTGTGGGTCTCCCAGGGCTGGTGAATAAACTTTTACTTCTTAATAAAAGTCCTTTTAAGAGGTAAGGTGACTTTTGCCAACACCATTTCTTCTCAGTTTTAAGGTGAAGAGGTTGCAACTTCCGAAAAAAGAAAAAAAAGCTAGTATTCGTGTCCTTCAAAGTAATTAGCAACTTTCAGAAGTGATTGGTATAAAACAATTATTGCCATTGATCAGCTCTGAATAGATAATATTAAACAAAGTCATTGTGTGCTCAGCAGATTACAGCTTGTTAGCGGGCAACTTCCAAATGACCTCTTAAGCTAGTCAAATCAATGATGCATATTCCTCATTAAGTAACATCAAAATGTAAGTGGTCTTATAAATAATGTTTATTTTAAGCACTAAAACAAATGGCAAAACCTTGATTTATCAAAGTTATCTGCTCATGGAAAAAGATCTTCCCTCCATTGGGTTTACTTTTATTCTTCAAAATTCATAGCAACCCTACTGTTACCAAAAGAGAGAAAAATAATGCCTTCTCGCCTGAAACTAAAATGAAGACGTGGACAACAAATTCACTGATAACCACCTAGTGATGCTGCTCTCAACGTATGTGGTAGCATGTGAGTAGAACTCTTATTCATAATTACACTTACGAGTAGGAGGGAGGAAGAGACTATTTTGCATGGTGATAGAACATTTAAGTATCTGGCCATCACCAGGCAAATGTTCGTGGTTGTCTAGATGGTCCCTTCCCCTCTATTTCTTAGGCTAATATTTCGGCATATCTTTTTCTGTATGAATGAGACTGTGTCTCATTCATTTTGTACATTTTGTATCCCTAGAACCTAATATATTGCCTAGTATATGAGAGGCTGACAATATTTTTTCATGATTTTACCTATTTATCTTTATCTAATCTTGGAGTCATTATTCTAAACACAAACCTTCATAGCATTATAAATAAAAAATAGGATTATAAGTAATTTAGGAGGCTGAGAAGGAGCCTTATATATCTGATGGATTTAACATTTTTAATGAAAGCCACCATGTAATCATTTCTCATGCTTTTTAAAAATATTTGAGAAACAAGTGGGAAACAAAAGAAAATGGATAATGGATGTTAAAAGTTGGATTAATTTTTAGAAATTAATCATTTTCTACACAGATGCAGAGCTCTAAGAAGACAGAGCCAACATTTACTGCTTTATTTGGGGACATCTATTTAACCACCTACTATAAGCCCAGAACGTAGATACAAAGACTAAGCAGATAGGCCCCAGGCCCCAAGAGACTTACAGTGTGTGTTGGGGGTTGGGGGGTGGGCACAGGCATGTGAATGAGGAAGGATAATAAAATGTTCCAGGCCCATAACAAAAGTATGTCGATGGTAAAATAGGGGCATAAAAAGAGACAGCGATCAAGCCACGTGGGTAGGGGGATCATGAAGGCTTCAGAGAAAAGGTGACCCTTTAGAAAGTAAACGCAGCAAGTCAGAATGTGAATATCTATTACAACATTAAACATCACAACCTGTAATTTACTCATTATAAAAATGACATCTATTTAGAAATGGATAGGCTAACAATAAACTTTTCGAAGTTCTCTCTTTTGGAAATGTTCCCCTAGCCTCCTTGAAGATTAAATATAATTTATTTGTCAGGCGAGGAGTCAATACTCAATATATAATTTGTAACTGGCTCAGTCTATGAAGCAAATTAAAACAGGACTTTGTTTCTTTTCTACTGCATGTGAAGGTCCTGCTTATGATCTGGGTCCACGTATATCTGTCTGAACGCTGTTGGCTATACGGATTTCTTCCGTTACTCTTAGAAATTCTTCCTCTCGAACACTCATGACCACCCATGCTTAGATCAGTTAGAGGACAGTTATTGTAACCAAAGTTGCTTGGAAGCCTGTGCACTGGGAAGGCGAAGCTGCAGCTAGGAGAAAGAAAATGTCAGGGGCTGGTCTCCAATTATGTTTGTACTCTTCAAATGTGCACACCATGCAGGCATGTGGACCACACACTGGTCTCTTCGGACAGCAAGATTTTCAGAGCACCATCTTGCAAAAATCCACTTACAAAGAAATCTGTCCAAGTCCACTTACAAAGGAGGTCAGGTCTGGTCACTGGGATGGACCGATGCTGAGCGTTGGCTGCTGTCTGGCGATCGCTCTGGCCTCCATGCACGTGGACCTCACTCCTGACTCCTCGTAAAGGAAAAGAGTCTATCACCAAGTTAACGCATCCCAGCCTCTGCAGGAAGTCTTTACACATCCTCGCTGGAAAAGTGTTTGTTACAAATTTCCCAGAGTAGTATTACATATTGCCTGTAGCCTCACGGAAACTCCGAATGTCTTCAGCGGATCATTCCAATCTCTATTCTTCTCTCTAGGAAGGTGTCAGATAAGTGACAAACCCAGGTGTGGCAAGGAGAGGCTTTGTTCGGAAGGACTCTTGCAAGGGAGGAGGGCTGAGTGACTGCAGCCGTGGATGGAGGTGGGCTTCTGCAGTGGAGAGAACGCTTTGACCACAACATCTGCTAGCATGTCAAGAATTACAAGAATTAGACAAAAATATTTCTTCTTTTACAGGAAGACATAAAAAGAGGCTAGAAAGGACCTGTGTGGGGAAGTGGAATAAAAGGGCAGCATAATGGATGTAAGAGCACAGGTTTGACCCTGAAGGCAGCTCTCAGGAGGAGGTATTCAGGAAAGGCTCCGTGCTGGCTGAACATCAGGGACCTGGGGGGAAGCGGAGAAGTTTAACCAGAGTTTGGTTAATGAACACGTTTTTCCAGTTGGTCTGTGGGGGGCAAGCAGTTCAGCTAATCATGTATGAAGTGAAGAATGGAACCTTGGGTGGGGGGCTGTATCTGGCCCTGCCATAGGTAAAAAGGGGGAGTGTCTGCGCCTCTTATCTAAGGTAGGTGGGGAAGAAGCTTTTATTTTCATTCTGGACTGTTGAGCTCTTTTTAAAGTACTGTTGATATATAACATATTATATGAGTTTTAGGTGGGCAACATAGTGATTCGACATTTCTATGCCTTATAAGGTAATCAGCACAAAAAGTCCAGTACCCGCCCATCAGCATACAGAGTCACGGAGGTGTTATTGGCTGCAGTCCCTCTGCTGGACCCCCCAACGTGACTCCCGTCCTAACTCTCGGTTTGTGGCTCTTAATCCCCTTCACCTTTCTGCCCACCCCCCGCCCTTCTGGCAACTAGCACTTTTTCTGTATTGGAGTCTGTTTGGTTTGCTCATTTGTTTAGTTTTTTAGATTGCACATATAAACAAAATGCTACAGTATTTGTCTTTCTCTGACTTATTTCATTTAGCATTATATCCTCTAGGTCTATACATGTCACAAGTGACAGGATTTCATTCCTTTTCACGGCTGACTGATATTCCAGTGGGTGCACGGGTGGCTTGGTGTGAGTCTCTGTGCTTCCTGGACTTGCATGTCTGCTGTTTCCTTTGCCAGGTGAGGGAAGTTTGCAGCCATTATTTCTTCAGATAGCTTTTCCCTCTTTTTCTCCCTCCTTTCTTCTCCTACTGGGTCCCCTACAGTGTGAACGTTAGTACACTTGATGTTATTTTTCTTTGTTCTTTTTGCCTTAAGCTATTTCTAGAACACAAAAGGGTGGGGGGATCTTTTAAACTGTGCCATTGTCCAGGGTCATAAGTCTCAGGTTAATGTCAACTTTGGCCTTGACATTAATCAAAGGTAAGTTGACCTTGGGGAATGATGTTAGGAAATGTAGATTTATGATGATGTCAAAAACTCTGCTTTCCAAGTGGCTTGCATTGATGTGGATTTCTTAGAGTTTCTTAGTCTAAGTAAAAGGAATCTTAATGATTCAAGTAGATCAGGATTCAAAAATGAAGATTCGGGGCTAAATAATAAACGAAAGAATGCGTTTTTCTAACCTTGTTCTCTGTGCCTGCACTTCCTCTGGTGACTTGGGAAGACACCTAAGTCCATGGTCATCAACTGCTTTAGGGGCCCAGTTATGCATCGCTTTTGACTTTGCAGAAACATCTGACAAGAGGTAAACAGGATGAAAGCATCTAATAGTGTTTTTGGCTCAGAGGCCAAGTCTTTTGACTTCAAGAATCAAAATCTCCTGAACTCCCAGTCTGCAGCAATCTGGACATGAAAGAGAAAAACCGAATTGTTCTCCTATATTCCTCTATCACCACGAAAGGCCAGCAGCCTCGTGCAGCTGGAGTCTGTGCTGGGGGCTCTGGACAAGAAGCAAGATCTTCTTGTTCCTCTTGATTCCTTTTGCTCTAAACTACAGAGCATGGAGGTGGACAGAGAGACACAGAAGGCTCTGCCTGAGCCAGGGTCCCAGCGCACTCACACCTGCAGAGGGAACGGCCTTCCTGAAGCAGCGGAAGCAATCACAACCATATCAGTTCCCCTGCCCTGGTGCCATGAGGGTCTTTCAAAAGGCTTTTTTACCCTGCGTGAAATTCATGATGAGTAGAACTGGCAGGTTAGTGAAAGAAAATATAATAAGGAAACGTAGATTTTCAGGACATTAATGAAATTTGCTTAAACACCTTCTCCATTTATAATACTTTCACAATTTAAGCTATTACCATATTGTCTGAGACAAGAAAAAAGCCTTTTTGCTGTGCCTGTTCCCAAAATCTGTGCAAAAACAAGCCAGGCCTATAATCACGAAGTCCAGCTTTCCATTAGGAGAATAACACATAAAAATGAACATAGAAATGATAGAAATAAAACTTCTAAGCTGGAAACTGACTTTATTACTGTGAAATCATGTGAATGATTTCTAATTGATTTGTATTGGGCTGGAATCTTATATTCCAGAACCATGTTCATCTATTTATCACAATATTCTCTATGACACGGAAACTAATACACTGCTTCATTAATATTTACAGTCTTTCTCCAGCTACGGCTCAGAGATATTTAACATTCTAAAACATAAGCATTGATAATTACATGTTTTACATTTTACTCTAATTTTTAATACTGCCAAGATTATTTAGTACAGCTAACTTTTTAACTATGTACTCTTTTCTCTCTTTACCATTAGCATATCAATCAAATTTGCATTATTCTGGTTTGCTCATTTTATTAAAAGCGAATTCAAGGCACAATTGACTTTTCATTTGTTTAACAAGTGAAGAAATATTTACCCTGACAGCCATTGCATTGTAGATATTCATCTTCATAGCATAATATGCTATCTGTGAATCAAGGGGAAAAAAAGAGGGCATACATTTCAGTTACACAAAGACAGTGCAGCCTATTTTTACATATAAGAGATAAGAATCTTGATACATAATACATAATAAGAGCTCTAGGCTTAGAAAAATGAAATCAAACTCTGTATTGAAGAGATAGGCGTCCTAATACATAATGCAGGCTTAACCAGAAAAATCCATGGTAGTCAAACTAGGAGCTAATGGAGATGTATGATCGCAAAACGCTCTCCGCTGAGTTGCACAGCCAATGGCGCTCTGCTGAGACTAGAATAACAAAGCAGAAACATTCACAAGTGCTGGTGACACGCAGTATTGTATGATTTATTCACTGGGGCTCTTTTAGCCAAAACTCACAGAGACATAAAAGGATTTCATATTTCAAGACGTCTGGTTTAATGAAAAATTCAAAGAAATGCTGTCTTCAGTCGAAATCGTTCAAGGATATGTATGCAGTGATGGGGCAGAACTGTGCCTTTCAACCATCTGTACAAAATGTTACAGACTTCGCAGCCTCCTGAGTAATCCTTGGGAATTTTGTTTCATTTAACATTCATTTTAATGTCATAAAATCATAAATACAATGACATCATGTTACAGCAAATCCCGATACAGGAAAGACTTCCTGAAGTCTTGGTCTCTTTCCAGGACAGACACACATGTCTACTAATACACAGAACTCTGTTGCAGCAGTTCACCCTTTGGGACCATCACTTATTTCAATGAAATACTGTTTTAAGTGAAGCTTTCATATCTGCCCCATCTTTTAATTAAAAATGTAAAATTGACAACATTCATGACAGGGCAATAAACAGTAAAGGAATGAAATACATACATTTTTTTTCAACCCCAAATACAACTTTCTCTCTTCTTATTCAATCAAAACTCATTTGACTGTTATAACTTGAGCCCAGGTCATAAGTGTTCAGGCAAAATCAGAGATAGGTGCCTTCACCTCTCATATAGGGGTTTTCTTCCCTACAGCAAACAGGGATTTATATAAAAGAATTTCACTGTAATTAGCATTGTTTGAATTGCCTGGTCTGATCCAAAGCAAATTGTCTGTGCTGAGCAGCAGGGCCAGATTATTTATCAACAGTCTGAGCAATTAAGAAACAGTTGGCTGCAATATGTTATTTACAAATGAACACAACAGTGTTACTTCATTTTAAATTCTCTTTCTTTGTTATAACAATCAAGGCATCATTCTTGGTGTTGGAGGTGAATTACAAAATAGTTACTCTAAACTCCTATTTTTTCAAGTCCTGTCAAGGCAGGCATACACATTAAACATTTTTATACAGAAGAAACAAATTGGTAAATTGTAGATTTGGAAAAACTGGGGTTCAGAAAAAGACATTCAGTCAGCGTCAGCGAGGTGTGCGAGTGCACAAGCCACAGAGCAGGGCCAGGTCCTGACGCTGCGTGGCTTTGGACGGCTGCCGAGGGCCTCCCGGTCCTGACCTCCAGCCTTCCGCAGCGGGCCTGGCCTGCTTCCTAGAGCTGCTGCGAAGATTAGAATGAAATAAGGGGGCTTGGGACCCAGTGATGCTGATTACGGGAGGGATGATCACTGGTGTTGTCAGAAGTAAGACTGAGATCTAAATAAAATCCAAAATGTCTACGAGGTCAAGTTTTTTTCTGATGGAAGAGGAAAGAGATACAGCTATAGGCCTTAGAGTTCTGAGCGTCACAGTTAAAGGGCGGATGCGCCCTTTGACTCCAATGGAGCAGTCTCATGTAAACCAGCAAATGATGTGACACCTCTCCTCAATTCTCTAGCCCAGCTGCTTTTGAAAGTATAAAACAACAACAGCAACAACAAAACAACAAAAAACCACCCCATATATGAGACCTTTTGGAGTAATGGGGCTATATAACCTTGGCCAGATCAACTGGCCTTACTTGCTACAGCGGGCAGGCAGAGAAAACACGTGCAGCGAAGTGCTGACAAGGGAACCTTCAGAGACACCACACAGGGGACCGCGGGCCTGCTGAGCCCGGCCTCTGTCACTCCCCACGGTGGGGTTGTCCTCATCTCCCGAGTCGGAGCAGAATCGTTAATATGATTCATTGTCAAATCATCACGAGTGTTTTATGCATATGCTTGGCCTTGTTTGCTGGCACCTGATACGAATCTGGCCATTTTCAACAGCTGATTTTTAACACAGCCTCTATTTTTCCGCCAAAAAATTAAAAGCCAAGTACTTTATTTCTCACAGTTACTATTAATATAATATTTAAAAGCAGGCGATTATTAACATAATCATGTCATAATTACAATGAAAATATGTTAATGTAGCTTTAAATTAATATTAGTAAATAAGAGTTTTAAGTTATTCAAACTTTGGTGTTTATTTAGAAGGAAGACCCTGAAGAAAAAAAAAATTAAAAAAAATATATATATATTATGTTGCAGTTTTAGGCTCTGACACTAACGGGTGATAAATGTTGCCTTATTAACTTACAGCTGGCTTGGAAGTCCTATAAAAAATTATAAAAAGAGTTGGGCATTTGCTCATCTGTGGAAGAAACATTTAATAATCTAATAAAGAGACGTAGAGGCAAACATGTCAATCTCATCAGTTTTAAAAACAGTGACCAATAGTTTACTTATCTTTACAAGCCAGTAGAAACCCTGCTGGTATTTACCCTGACAACATGCAATGGAATGTGATAGAGGAAGGGAGCCTTTGTCCCATGTACCGTTAATAAAATTCTTTCCCATTATCACTCCTTCAAACACTAATCAGGTGAAAACCTTCATAAGAAGCAGTAAAATGGTAAGCAGAGTATAAATATTGTAAACCTTGATTTTGAGCAATAGAATGAATTATTTTTGTAATTTGAACACTAATATTTCTAAATGACAATTCCTTATAAATGTAATGGTTCTACCATAAGGCTATTAATGCACCTTAAAATTTTTAAAATTAAATTCTATCAATGGGGTTGCCATACATATGTTATTTACTGAATGAGCTCAATATATAAAATTACCATCAAGCAGTTTTGGACTATGGTTATATACATTTACTTCATGGTGATGCATATAGAATTAATCATGTACATTAGGGAAATGTTTATGCTTAGCTTCTCTCAAAGTGATTAAAAAACGGCGTATTTGATATTGAACATAATGCAAACTATGTAACTAAGTTACAAAAAAGAGAAGGAAATGTAAAAAGAGAAGATCCTGTACAGGTTACATTGATGAATTCCCTCAGGTAACACTCAAATACTGGCGCCTCAAAAAAGGAGAGGAAGGATTATTTCCACACGTCTCCGGTCCTGCCGCCTGCAGGAATGACTAGTCATGTCGCTGTTCATGAAATACAGCCAGGAGCAGAGGGGGCAAGCTGTGTAGAATGTTACGCAGTTGAAAACAAGAAGATCCCGGAACGGGAGGACCGCCCACGGGGGTGTGCGAGGGGAAGAGCAGGAAGCGGTAAAACGACGGCCAGAGTTCACAGGTGTGAAACACATGTGCACAAGCACACACACACCAGGTGACCACGCGTTCTTTGTTAATGAAAAGGAGGAAGCGGAGCTCATCCTTACCAAGAGGAACAGATTTTCAAGGCTGTAAACTGGTGGACACATTTGGGCTATGTTGCCAGGCATGGCAGCCCGAAAGGCAGCGGGAAGGCCTGGCGTGGAGGCTGGACGTTTCAAGAAGCAGAAGCAAACGTCTTCCAGGAAGCACGAGAGTCAGGTCACAAAAGATGGGTATGGTGCTGTTCCCCGGGGCCGACGGGGGCCCTGTCTGGGAGACCGCGAGCCACGTCAGGGCTGGCCAAGCTAGCTGGTATCGCTGTGAGAGCCACGTAAATGCTGGACGGAAATATTTGGGCAGCGGAATTCAAAAGGAGACTGTCTAAAAATACAGAACCTATCTAGAGAGATCCCAGGACTTCTGTCTCTTCCCAGTCCACTCGCTGTTTGGACTCTGCCACATTTGGGACTGTTGACAACTCCTTGGCCAACAGTTTTCTCCTGTTTCCTGTGATACTGTGCCTCTGCCTTTCTATTTATCATCTCCCTGTAACTCCCTTTCTTCTGCCTAAGTCCTACCATGAGCATTGCACAAGGCTCCATTCTTGGCCGTACTGCTCAGCTACTTTTTCCATCAGGTGGCAAATCCTGTCCTCTTGGCATGACGGCTCCAAAACCTCTGTGTCCAGCTCCGACTCTTCAGCTTAGCTCCCTTTCAATAGTTCCCTTTCATAAGCAGCTGTTGGATGCTCATTAGGGGGTCCCAGCCACTCTGCAGAGAGAGCGAAATCTCCTTACTAGATACCACCACACGGAGGTGTCCTAACATCACCACAGACTCAGAGCTCACAACTTCTTCTTGCAAGCTTCACTGAGCGCACCCTTCCGAGTGTTATCGCCACCACGCTGTTGTTGTCACTGTCACCACTAATCGGCTTTGCTGAGATAAAAACGCAGCCACCTCAGTGGCTTACAAAACAAAAAGTTTCTGTCTCCCTCACATTACAGTGGGCTAAGGTCCCCTGTCTCTAGGCTCCACTGGTCTAAGAAGAAGATCTTAGCTCAGGAGAGGAAGAGAGAAAAAGCCACTTCAAGCCCCACCTTGGGGGTTAACACCTGGTTCCACTGTCCACAATCTATAGAGTTGATGGGCTGGGGATGAGTCATTGTTTTATGAGGAAGGGGAGGTGATACTTTTATCATGTGTTGCTACTGATCACCAGCCACACTGACCATAGCAAAAATCTTCCAACTGACATACCTGCGAATCATTCATTGATCCAGGTAGCAAAAACGTCTGCGGGCTGTCTGTGTGACATTTACTGCGAAGCGTCTGAGATACAGTAACAAAGAGGACAATCTATGCCATTCAGATGAGGGAGGTAAATAAAGAATGTACTTCCATGTAATGGAAGGAACAAAGCATTCCTAAGACGTGCCTCCCGTGCTACTCAGCTTCAGGAGATCAGAGTAGGCTCAGGGTTAAGGAAAGTCTTAAATGATAAGCAGAGACTCAGACCCACCGGCGGCCTGCTGGAGGGGAGAAGGACATTCCAGGCAGAGTTAACAGATTCTGCAGGAATCCTGCAGAACGTTGCATGTTGTGGCAATGGCAAACGGCTTAACCTGTCCGAAGTGTATTTCTACAGGTGCAGCAAGAAGTAAGGTCAGGTAAGAAGCAGTATGAGACCATGAAGAACCAGGCGTATCACGTTGGAGAGTGTGAACTTGATGCTGTAGGCTATGGCAAGGGGTACGGTGACAGGCACGGGAGCAAATGATGACGTTCAGATTGAAATCAAGAGACTCTTGTAGGAAAAAGTGAAAGGGTTTCATGACCCATAGGACACAGGGGTTAGGGAGGAGGAGGTGGGGGGTAGTCTAGGATGACTGATTCTCTGGCTTAGAGTTCTGGCTAATTGGTTGTACCATTTACCTGAATAAAGGAACATATCAGGAGGAGCATATTTGCCAGCATTATTGTTTGAATTCTCTATTTATTTAATTAAATCTAAGATACTAGAATCTTCCTCTAAATAGTCCCTGTACTTTAGTAATATGTTTTAAAAATTTTCTCTCTAAAGGTGAACTCTTATCAATTAATTATGTACTTCTGTTTTTCTTTATCCTTTCTATATGTTTTAATTTCACTTCAATGCAACTAATCAAGAATAGATGAAGAACAAATTCAAACTATTAGATTAGAAAATAGAAACAACTCAGAAGATTAATGAAGTGGGCCACTGATTACAAGCCTTTCCATGTTTTATCAAGAAAATTACCTTTTCTTTCTTAATTTCCTAAAACTCAACTGAGCTACTAGTTGGCATGTTGCTATATACTTCTGCAAGTCTATCCGTGGTTATAGATAGTTGTGGTATGCTATATTTCTTAAGGCAAATCTTCAAAATATTCCAAGAGTCAATAATAGAGAATGGTAACTAGCATAGGGAAAAACTGCCATATTTTTAAGTTTCGTAGAATTAATTTGGGGCACTTCAGCTTAACTCACAGTTATTGACTATGCTACGGGCCAGGGATTAGCCTAAATGTTGGCGATCCAAAAGTGCAGAAGCTGCAGTGTCCGCTCACCATCTAGAAGGCAGAGAAAACCATCAACGACTGAATGCATACAAATGTATACACTGTGAAAGGTATTTTAACGAAAACAAAACCTCTGGTGCAGTTTGGGTGCAAAGAAATAAGTCATTGGATCTGCATGGAAAAATCAGAAAAGGCTTCTCTGAAGAGGTCTCATACTAAACATAAATCCAGTTTTGTTCTTATATAAATACTTAACCACAAATAACTTTAAAATTACCTACAAATATGGCTGAAGTGAATAAGTTATGGCATATTGAATCATTTTAATGCTAACACATATAAATTTTATAATATTTACCTGTACAATGAGTTGACAATGTTGTCTTCCTAAGTAACCTCTCCACCACTTCTGAACAATGGTTGCTATTCTGTGTAAATACCTGAGTGAAAAATATGCTTATTAGTACACTTTCACTGTAACAAAAATATCTCTGAAAATTTGCTTAGAGTATACCTTCCTGCAATTCAAAAAATAAACTTCAGAGCCAAATTGATGTGTACTTTCAAAAAGTGGGGAGTTTTCATTGTGGGGTATAATTCATAATTCCTGGAAGCAGGAAAAAGGCATAGATAACTATTCAGTATTTCCTTGGGGCTTTTGATTAAACTTTTTAAAAATTTCCAATTATTCTCCAATACTTACTCTCTAAAATATTTTTTGATGTTAGGACTCTAAGACAGGTCACTGTGACGAGTTCAGAAATAAGCCAGGCACTGTTGGTGTGAATCACTACAAGAATTTAGAAATAATTCTTGAGGACAAGAAGGAGGTCCCCTCCTTGTCCTTTCCTTATGTTATCTAGTCTGCGGAATTCAAAAAAACTCTCTTCGCTGCCAAGTTCCTACTTTACTGTGAACAAAGGAGAAATCTTCCCACTTTAATTTGCACATCTGGTTCCTACTAGCTAATAATATGAGGCCATATTATAGTATAAGCCACAGCCCACATTCTGAATTATTACCGATGAGGCAGATTCTTCCTCCACCTTATCCAGGAAAATACTTTTTTGGAATTAAAAGAAAACTGAAGGAAAGTTTGAGCACTGACTAAAAAGTGGAAGTGGTAAGAATCAACTTCAATCTCTTTGCAATAGGAATAGTATCATTCTGGTATCATCTATGTTTATCTATCAAATTGTAAAAAGTTGGAATAGCTTCCTTTTTTTTTCTTACCAGTCAACGAATTAATTGCTATAAATACAAGTCCAGTTATCTGTCACATCCTATGGAATTTGAAGAGAGGAATTTTATCAAGTATGTTTGTAATAATGGAGAATTGTTAAAAGTTGAATAGTGGTCAATATAATGTAGTTTTTTGATATGTAAGAAAAGATGACCACCTTTTGACCCAGCAGTTCCACTGCTGGGATTATACCCTAAGAGCCCTGAAACACCAATCCAAAAGAACCTGTGCACTCCAATGTTCATAGCAGCACAATTTACAATAGCCAAGTGCTGGAAACAACCTAAGTGCCCATCTACAAATGAGTGGATCAAGAAACTATGGTACATTTACACAATGGAATGCTACACAGCAGAGAGGAAGAAGGAGCTTATACCCTTTGCAACAGCATGGATGGAACTGGAGAGCATTATGCTAAGTGAAGTAAGCCAGGCGGTGAGGGACAAATACCATATGATCTCACCTTTAACTGGAACATAAGCAACAAAAGAAAAATGGAAGAAAAACATAACCAGAGACATTGAAATTAAGAACAATCTAACAATAGCCAGAGGGGAGGGGGGAGGGGACTATGGGGAGAAGGGTTTTCAGGAACTACTATAAAGGACACATGGACAGAACCAAGGGGGAGGGTGGGAGCAGGGGAGGGAGGTGGGTTTGGCTGGGGTGCGGGGGAGGGGAGGGGATAAAATGCAGACAACTGTAATTGAACAACAATAAAGTAATTTTAAAAATTATTAAATACTAAAAAAAAAGACCAAAAAAGGTTATATTTTAAAAAGGATATTATATAATTTATCAACTTCATTACAAGTAACTTAACAGATTATTTGAAATGAGCCTACCTGCACAAATTATATTTTGTAAAATTACATTTTGTATATTTTTATGAATATCTGAATTTCCCATGACAAAACCAACATACCTGATATATGCCCGAACTTGACATCCTCGAAACCAGCTCTGGATTTTAACTGCTGCATCATTCTCCCTTTTTCTAAATACATCCACAACACTTAAAAAAAAATTAAAGTATTTCATTAATGACTAATATAATTCTTAAGCAAATCTGTCTATTAAACTTGATCTTTAATTTCTTCCAAAATGATAATTATAATTGAAACATCATTTTAAATAAAATTAAAATACTAAATAGAAAAAAGCATTTCATAAATCATGAGCTGTTTTAAAAATTAACCTTTCTCTGAGGGGCCATGTGCTTTCAACAGCTTTACTTTTTTATTTTTATAATCACTTATTTTGCATCTAATTAATTTCCAAGTGATGTTATAAGGAAATAAAACAGTGCTGTGCTAGATCTTCATTTTTTGAAAAACATATTATTTGAATTTACTATTTAAATACCACTATGTTGGCCCTGGCTGGTGTAGCTCAGTGGATTGAGCCCGGGCTGGGAACCAAAGGGTCCCGGTTTGATTCCCAGTCAGGGAACATGCCTGGGTTGCAGGCCAGGTCCCCAGAGAGGGCCATGTGAGGAGCAACCATACATTGCTGTTTCTCTCCCTCTCGGTCTCCCTCACTTCCCCCATCTCTCTAATAATAAATAAATAAAATCTTTAAAAATAAATAAATAAATAAATAAATTCCACTGTATCACACAACATTAAAATTCTTAGATATTTCATTCAATGCATCAGTTCAATGGATTGCCTCTAAGTAAAATAAATCTATCACAGAGCGCCAATTCTAGATAGAATTCTCAGAAAGTACATTTCAGTTAAAGGAGGAAGGGAGAGAAACATCAATTGGTTGCCCCACATATGTACCCTGACTGAGGATAGAACCCACAACCTATGTATATGCCCTGACTAGGGATCGAACTCACAACCTTTTGGTGGACGGGAGGATGCTCCAACCAACTGAACCTCCTGACCAGGGCTCTGGGCTCATCTTATGTATACCATGTGGGACACAGAACAGCTTCAAGTCCTTTCCTCCAGGGAGCCTACCCTGACTCCCCATCCAAAAGATTAAGGAAATCATTATGTTTTCACATAGAGAGATATAACATGTTGTAATGTGAAAAAAAAAAGATATTATAGTGCAGTGTTATAAGTTTCCATATTTGTAAAGTTATTTTAACTGTATGTTTTTGTGAATGCATACACAGAAAAGCCCGATTTTGTACAAATGAGTTTATTAAAAGCGGCTGTATTTAGGGAATGGCATTTCAAAAGCAAAGGTCCAATTGTAAGAGACCCGCACTCGGCAGTGTCCCAGATGTGAATGGGAACCAGCCGACAGAGAGCCCGTAACCAAGCAGCATGAGAGGCCGTGAAGAAGTCATGGAGGCAAAGTCAGGGTTCTCAGGGGTGGCAGGGTGAGAGGGAATCAGTTGTTCCTTCTTCAAAACATTATCCTCGCCAGTAGTAAGATGTGAAACAAAATGTCATTTACGGCAACAATAGAAAAGATACAGCAACACACTGTCCAGCAGAGCCAGCAATTCAAAGAAGAGTGTGAAGAAGATAAAGAATATGTAATTTCATTCAAAAAAGGCTGATGAGAAGTGAAAGTCATGATAATGGGATAAAATGACTTCTTATGGTTATTTAACCCATTTTTGCCATTAACATTTAATATTATATTAGATCTGTTGTCCTTCTTAATATACTCTATTTAAATTACTGAGCATGTCTGCCTCTTCTTTCCCACCAATAATCAACTGACTACCTTTACAAAAGAGGAAGAAAAAATATGAATAATGTATGCGAATACAACTGATACTTCTTTTGAACTAATGTATACCTTGAACTTACCCTTTACTTATAGTTGTCCTTAGACATGCAAAAGATAAGCAATGGAATTATCTGCTTTGAGTTTATGTTTTCTAATCTCTCCTGGTAACAATGCAAACATATAATACATAATCAGGACAACATTATTAAATTGTCTCATTTTGAAGTTATAAACAATAATGTATAAAACACAAGTATGCATATTGTACTATACTTATAAGAACTATACATTTTAAAGGGAAACATTAAAAAAATAATTCATAGTTAACTTACTGCTAAGTTTTAACTTATGTGCTGAAATTTGACTTCCATGCACATTTATCTGTGGCCCCCCTTTTTTTAGCTGCTTAAAAATGAAATTTACAGACACTTGGGTTACCGCTGGGATGCTGAATACTCCCACAGTATGTCATGAACTGCTAGACGTTTTATGTTTAAAATGAAAAATGTGGGTAACACTTTATTTTAATGGTATATTAATTAGTTCCAAATTACAATGAAAATCCTATAGCAGTGAATAAAATATGACATCTACTCGAATTTGAAATAAATTTATTATGATCAGTATTATTACAATGAATACTAAATGAATTATTAATGATGAAAGACCCAAAGTATTACTAGGAATGTAATAAAACACCAAGAAAAAGCTGGAAGTTTCCAGTCACATCATCTTCACCTAGAAATAAGTACGATAACCCTGAATAATACTATATTCATGTATATCATTAGTGGCTAAAAATTAAGTGATGATATACAGAATATGAAAAAAAAGTATGGTTAAATATCTTTTCACTGATATGCAAAAGCGATGCATTTTACACATTAACATACTGTGGTTATGCTGACCTATGTGGATTAGCTGCTGAATAAATACAAGATTAAAAACCTAACAGTTCTTCCTTCTCATCTTGTGACTGTTTTAGACACCAGGAAGAAAACTCCACTGTCAGCTGTCCTGTATTGTAAGACACACTGATGTGTGACATTATTGTTTTTTGAGCATCATTTCACTATTAGGTCTCGAGGATACCAGCCTCCTTAAAGGCAGAAACTACGCTGAATCGATACTTTATGTTCTGATTATCACCCGTGTGCAGGATAAGAGGTCAATACCTGATGATGAGAACTAGGACTCCATTTCGGAAGTCAGAAGCCAGAAGCCATGTTTTGTTTTCATCAATAGCCCGCATTACTATTACTTCACAGCTCAATGGATAATGAGCTGCAAATACGTTTACAGTGTATTTTAAAAATGCTTTATTACTCGTTTTTCTACTTTTCCCTTTTCGCTTCTCTTCACTGTATTTCCTGAACAATGAAGTCCTAAAGAAAACGTGGCACGTGGGCAAGAACAGCAGGGAATCGGTGCCGAGGGGTGTGTGAGGGGAGGGGTCGCAGTGCTCAGCGGTGGGCGTCAGAGAGCCGGTGGCGGCCCAGATGCGCCTCCACCTGTGGGGAGGATGTCACAGAAAGGAGAGTGTCCCCATGGGGAGAAGGCCTGGCCCTAGGGTGTCCAGAAAAGGTTAGGAGAGGTCCCACAGGGAAGGGCAGCCAGCATGATGGGAAGGGGATCCAAAAACTGGTGATCAGGTGGGAGTTCAGCACCGAGGCAGAGCCCCCCTGGGTGAAAAGGACGCACACATGGCTGCGAACGACCTGCTTTAAACAATGGCCAGTAATTACAAAGAACACAGTGTACCGACAAAAATCATCCTTGAATATACGGCAGAAGCCTAAGTTTTGCCAGTCACAACTGAGTGCTGTAATAGACAAATCAGCAGTTAATTAGAATCAGATGATGGGACTCATATCTCTCCACCACGCTGTCATTTATTTAGGTGAATAAGGCTGAGATGACCATCCAATATGACTTGTCTAATTAGACCAAGAATGCCATCAGGAACTGTTGCTTATGTTGGAGTCAGAGACCAAGTGACCGACTTTACGGGGACAGTGTTTGCCAGGATGAGGCTGGCACGCGGAGCAGCGGGACGTGCTTCCAGCGGAGACGTGATGGTTTGGAGTCCCTCCACCCCAAACGTAAGCACCGGACCGCGACGCATCGAACTGCCCTAGACCCGTGTTTGGCATGCAACTCCCTTTCCAAATCTCCCTTTCCTCAGTTGAATGACTTTGGAAGTCATTAAATACAGTGACAACATCATTATAGATAATAAATACATAATTTTTATCGTTAGCTATTTTTCATATGCTTACTGAAAGCAGGACTGAGGAGTGATCCACCGAAAGATTCATTTATTAGAGAAACAATTACTGTGCAGCTAGCACGTGTCAGACACTAGGACAGACGTGGGAGACCGTCTGTCGTGACGGTCAGACGTGGACCGACATGACGATGACCGAAAATGACTCTCCACTTGTAGGGCAGGAGGGACAAGAGGTGTCACCTCCCAGCAGAACGTACAACTGAACTGCGATTAAGCGCTGTAGAGAAGTGCCTGCGGCTCACACCAAACGCAGTGGGTGAGGCAGATGCTAGAACAAGACCGGCTTGGGAAGACCTTGTCTCACTGACGTACTTCCCATTGGTCGGCGGTGCCACTGCCGTGCGTTCTACCACCGTCTGCTGCACTGGTTCGGCATTTCTCTTGAGCGGGAAAACCTCCTGGGGCGGGGCTTCCGGCAGGCCCTGGTTCAAATGAATGAGCCTCTTCTTGAGGGAGAAGTTCGGGCGTGGGAAGAGGGGCAAGAAAGCCAGTACCTTCCTTAGCCTTCTTCTACTAATTAATATACTGACGGCTAATGATCCCGAAAGGGTTAGATACTGTCAACTCAGGGGCACAAATGAGTCGTAGAACGGAGTTCAGTGCTGCTAGTGAAACAGCGGAGGCACGCATTCCCAGGTGGACGGCGGGCACACTAGCTCACCAAGATAGGGGGCCCAGGTGACCCCAATCACGCTACTAAACCTTCTTTCAGCAAATTGCGGAGTGATGATGTCAAAGAAAAGCACTTCATTTTACAATTTTATCTACGCTGGGCTTTTACTTAAATCATCTCAGGCCGATATCTACGCCCCTCCCCTCACCAGGTATAAAACCCTCTGTACGGTACCGCAACTTTTAAACTTGGGGTTGTGTAAAGCCACGAACGAATGCGGAGATTTGTAATTACTGGGCGAGGAAATTTACTGTTAGGAGACTCCTGCTGAGGAACGACTGCCTCAAGTCAAGCCAGGTCGCTGTGCAGCCCCCGCGCTGCTGACTCACCTGTTCCTGAAGTAGTACTGCTGCGCTAGAGCCGCGGACCGCGCCTGCAGGCGGGCCAGCGTGGCCATCGCCTCCCCGCCTCCGCTTCCCCCGCCGCTGTTGCTACCGGTCTCCAAGGCAACGGGGCCAGACCAAAAGGCAGGTCCCGGGGGTCCCACTTCTCGTTTATTCCATGTTTTATCACCCTGTTTCAGGTTACAAAACATTATAAAAAATAACAAATTTTGAATAGGAAACAAGTTTAGGTTATTTGCCTCAGTGCGTAGAAACAGGAGGCCAAAGGCGAGGCTCTCAGACTGGACGGGTAGGAGAACGGATGGTTGCGCCCGACATCCGGTTTCCGCCTCCCGTCCGCTTCCGGAAGCTCAGCTCAAAATGCTGAACTGCTCTGTGCAAGTCGCCTGTGCGGTGGTGGTTGGAGTCTGTCCTCGGGCCTGAGCCTCGAGGCCAGGCTCCCGGGTGTCGTTAATGTTCGGGGCCGCCGGGCGCCAACCGATCGGAGCTCCCGCCGCCGGGAACAGCTGGTGAGGCTGGCAGCCCTGGGGATGGGCGAGCAGGACCGGGGTGCTGGCCGGAGGCCGCTGTACCTGGCCTGGCAGGGGGAGGGAGAGGTGGCGGACGACCTGGACACGGGCCTGGCTCCCACGCGTGCCTGGGATGCTCGCGATCCCAGGTGTGTGCAAAAGATCTGCGAAGGAATACAGTGAGCGCTGGCTGATCGCTTGTCGAACACTCCGCGGGATTTTAGGAGCCAAGCTTTCGGTACTGCCGGGGCAGTGCACTTCCTCGAGATTGTTGACAAGATTAGGAACAGGAAGAATGCATCCGAGTCCTGTGTTGCCCTTTTGAAAGCGACTAGATCGTACCAGGTGTCTTGGAAGATCAAATCCCAGACCTCTAGAGTTCTGGAAGTTTGGCAGCGGAAGCGACCTCCCCTTCCCACCCCGCCCCACCCTTTTTTTATTTTTTAGAGTGGGTGTAATCTACCTGTTTCTGTTCTGAACTATAGTGAACGCTTCATCATAGTTCAAAGGAGATAGGTGTGGGAGTTTCCTAAGGACGGGTAAATGCCAGGATTAAGTCTGGGGTTTGACTAGTCTACAGTAACCAGTGGCACTTTAGAATAATATATTGCTTTGGCTTTTCAAAGTGCTTCCACTTTATCCTCACGACAGCCCTGTGATAGGAGATTATTACAGGCTCAGAATACTTAAGTGACTTGTCCCAAAAGGCCATGCATATTTTAGTCCTAGAGCTGGGAACTGTGTGATGGATTTCCAGTGGAAAACGCCAATGCCGGTCCTATTTCCTCCCTGGTGCTTTTCATCCAAGCGTACACAAGACAAGCAATGAAACAAACACGCAGATTTTCCACTGACAATTCTCAAACGTAAAGGTTGAACAGCAGCTGAAATGTGGCTAAAAAATGTATGTCCATTCCTAGATTCTGTAGCAAATGAGAACAAGGGGAATTCCAGTAGTCTGTGACCTCAAAGAATTTATTTTGCATCAACTTTCACTGGAAAGTTAAAAGAGTATCTTGTTTAAAATGTTTTGAAAGTGATAAAACTCTGTGGTTCACTTTATAATGATTATAGATTGGTTATGTTCCTTAAAATACATTTTCCATTCATCAAAGCAGGGAGTACATTTTTAAAGTGGCGATGTAATTAGTATACAATAAAACATATATCTCTTAAGTGTTTAGTATTTTTTGTTTTGCAAGTGGATATACCGTGTAACCACTATACAAGCAAGACATGAGACATTTGCATCTCCCTGGAGTTCCCTCTCCAGGGCACCTCTCTTAATGTTTCCCTGTTCAGCAGCTTGTCAAAGGAGGGAGGCAAAATGTGCTGTGTAGATCAGTCTGCTCTGGTGTTGATACTGATTTGTAGGACAGGAGACTATAAGAGTCGTATTTTTAAAAAAATACGACTCTTTCAACTCTTCTCCCTTGCACCCAATCATGGTAAGGCACCCCTTTATAATGCAGTTCTTTAAAGAGCCTATCAAATTTTCACTAGGCAGCCTACGACTCACCCTTATGACAACCGAGTATAAAATAGTGTCTAGCACTAAAACAGTTTTAGTTTTTTAAAATTGGTTTTTAGAGTGAGAGGAAGGGAGAGAGAGAGAAAGAAATATTGTTGTTCTGCAGCCTTGGTGTATCAGGACCACGCTCTAACCAAGTGCACTATGTGGCCACGGCTGAATCCATGTCTTTGAATGACATTCTTACAATCATGCCTGATTTGGCAGAATGAATGTGTTCCACACGTCTGGAACCTTTATTTTCTAGTTTATCTCCACAACCGTCCTGCCATTCACTATTTCTTAATGGAAGGTTTTCATTCATTGATAGGACAAGTACTGTGCTTGCATGTTTCACCCCAGTGGAAATCCCAGTGCCCCTGGGGAAGCTACTACTGAGTAATAAGCTATTACCAAGTTGTGACTTGGCGGCAGGTTTTACATACATACCAGCTTTTGTAAACTCTGTGGAGGTAGGGTTTTGTTTTGTTTTTGGACAGAGATGGTGAGGGGGCAAATATAGTTTAAGTAGCTGACCCAGGTGTCGTATTTGCAGTATGATTCCAGTATACTTTACAAAAATTCTTAACCATCCTTGTATATTGCCTGTGATATCTGAAAAATATATATATATCTTAAGGAATATGTGAACTGTGAAGTATACGCCTGGATTTGTTCACTAACCTGGAATTCCTGATGTATCTTAACTCTCATCTTAGCTACAACTTGCTCTCCAATGTCAAGGCAGCAATTGGGGAAGTGCAGATGTTTTATCTTTTTCTTGACATTTTGAAAAATAGAACTGATACTATATTTTATAGTGAAGAAGCCTAAGGAAGAAAAGTTTTATACAGTTAAACAGTAAGGATCCTGATCTCTTTGTGTGTCAGGAAATGAATATATATTTTTGTTCAAGTTAATCTTACAAGTGATTCATACTATGTTTTTATTAAAAAAACATGAAAGCAGAGATTGTCTGACTCATCATGCACATAAATTTTCAAAATTAGGATCCAAAATTTATCTAACTTGGTACCGCTAATGTTAACCTTTTAAAATTCTATTTATTTGGTGAACAAACCAAATATTTAGTATGTAGATACACTTTTCTTTATTTTTACACTATTAATAATGTATGTTTAAAGTCAGTTTCTGGGGCTTTGGGAGAACTATTTTTAAAGATTGAACTAAAAATTTTGTGTTGGTTCTGGGCCTTTGTTCCTATAGTTTCATTCCTGTTTGGTATTTTGAGTTTTTCTTTTTTAGGTCTGGAATACTGCATAGTGGAAAATGTGCATTTTTTAATAACGGCTCTTTTTTTTTTGTTATTATCTTAAACTTAGGTTCATACTGTCACATTTGTCTGAGACGAGTTTCTGTTTCAACAATTAGGAATCAAAGCAATGGCCACTATGATTTTGGACATATAACTCATTAATCATCCTCATCTATGGCAAGCTGGAAACCTTTTAAACCATCTTTGATGATATTCCCTTAACTGACACATTCACTTAAGTAAAACTTAGAGTGTCTAACTTGTCAGTATGACAGAAATTTTGAAATCTGGATTGTCTAAATTTTTAGTCATCATATTTTTCCTTGGCTATTTGATGATTTATTTAATCATTAATTTGTTTATCCAACAGATTTTTTTTTAAACATCTGTGATGTGTCAAGCATTGTGCTAGGTGCTTGCAATTAATACTCAATTGTCTTCCTTCTCATTGCTAGTCTAGGACTTCAGAATATATTATATATTCAATACATATTAAGCAGTCACTATGAATAAGCAATGAATAAGACTAATTGCCTACATATAGAAACTGCCTGTGTGCTCTGATATATGCATGTTAACAGGAATTGCGATGAATTATCCTCTAGATTGAAGTATTTTTTTTGTTTTAGACTCTGACGTTATTTCAGAGAGGCAGTGTTTTTATTCAATAGCTTATATTTTGAAAGCAACTGGAATATAAGGAAAGAAGTGAGTGACTCCTGCAGTCATTAAGTGAAGTAACAACAAATCAAAAGTATGCTCTTCAAATTTAGATAATCAATAAATTTGCCTTATTCGACGCCTATTTGGAAATTAGAACTAGACTTTTTTTTTTCTTTTAAAGCCACTTGTGGTTTGTTGCTCACCCAGTTGCTAGGGTGAGGAGGAAAACAAGGTTTCTGAGTGTCCGGTGGTGACAAAAGTCACAGTAGCAGCTGCCAGCAGCACCTCCACCGAGGACAAGTTGCTGGAACTCTGGCTTCCCGTGCAAGAGAGGTGGGGCTTTGTGTGGTGGGGGCTGTGTGCCTCTTAACATGGAAGGATGACTTTCTTTTTTTCTTATATCTACATATTATTAAGAAAGAAGTAGGTCTAGATTACAAAGCATTAATTTTTTTTAATTTGCAATTTTTTTAAGGTTTTTAAGATCTTTGGAGTCTTTAAGAAGTCCCTGAATTTCTTGAAATTGTACGCAAGATTTTTGCACGTGTCTGTTGTCCCCACTTTCCCCACCATTCAGACTGGTTCAAGCCCTCAGAGAGACTGAAGGTCTTGGATTTTATTATGATATCTTCAGCATTCATACTATGGTTATACATTTAAAGCAGACTGATTTGACATTTCAGTGATCAATTTCTCTTATTTAGCGATGACCTCTAACCACTCTCTCTGTTGGAAGCTGAAATAACTGCTCTCACACATTAAGGCCCCACTCTCATCCACAAAGAATCCCTTAAAGTTCAAATTTATACCCATTTTTGTAATGAATTCAAAGTCATGAAAGGCAAGGACCTACATCCAAGGTTACTCTATCCAGCAAAGCAATCATTTAGAATGGAAGGGCTTAGTTAAAGTGCTTCCCAGATAAGGTTAAGTTAAAGGAGTTCATCATCATCAAGCCCTTATTATATGAAATGTTAAAGGGACTTATCTGAAAAAAAGAAGATCAAAACTATGAACTGTAAAATGACAACAAACTGAAAACTATCAATAACTGAACCTAATAAACAGAAACAAAAAACAAACTAAGCAAACAACTAGAATGGGAACAGAATCACAGAAATGGAGATCACATGGAGAGTGATCAGGGGAGAGGGGTAGAGGGGAGAATGGGGGAAAAGGTACAAGGAATAAGAAGCATAAATGGTAGGTACAAAATAGATGGTGGGGGGGGGCAGCAGTTAAGAATAGTATAGGAAATGGAGAAGCCAAAGAACTTACATGTGCAACCCATGGACTAAAGAGGGGAATGCTGGTGGGAGAGGGGGTGCAGGGTGGGGGGCGATAAAGGGGAGAACAAATGGAACTGTAATAGCATAATCAATAAAATACACTTAAAAAAAATAATAACCAGAAAATAAGTAATTTGTCTAAGGTCCCATGCAGCAATCATGTTCTCTAGAGTTTCCTCTCAGCCTTTCTTTTCCCCCTAGAGAATCTTATTCCATATTGGTTACCTAATGTTAGTGTAATGTTATGGTAATTATTTACATGTTTCAAAATAACATAGGTTCCCCCACCCTGATGCTGTCTTTTTCTAAAGGAGAGGAAAGGTTACTTCTAATTGATGGTTAAATAGTTAGGTCAAGGAGTTTCTAATCCAGTCCAAGTATCACACTTAATGTTAGGGATGTTTAGTATTGCCTAGTGGAGGACAAACAGACAAACTTGACCTTTGACCAGAAAGTTTTACCTACACCCGGCACATCAAAGTTTGGGTTGAATGTCCATCTTAATTGCTCAGCATAATTTAATACCACCTGAGAAAAACAAAATGCTTATCTACTCATTTCCCTGGACAAAGTCCAACTTTATACAGATAGTGGGACTATAATTTTATTCTGTTTATTTGTACCACCTTAAAACAACTATTAACAAAATGTTATATTAGATATCATGACCATTACAAACTATTCCCAAAAGATTTCATTTCCCAATGAAGAGGAATGGATTTCAAACAAAGAGAGTTTGTTTTGTAAATGTGAATAGAAAACTTTCAAATTAGCAAAGTGGTAATTTACTGAATCTTACTATTTACAAACTTTTACCTTGTGGATGCTTAATAAGCATATAGGAAAGTTCTAGATTCCCGGGTTTCCCCTTCGATAGGCCTTATTTGAGGAAATATCTGTAGGGCGATGTGTTACAGTGCGGTGGTCTTCAGTACGACCGGGCGGGCAAAGGGAGTAATTGAGCGATCGATCACATGGTGGCCTCGTCTGACGACTCATTCTGTGAGGCCAGAGATGCCGTTCATTACTCCAGAAGCAGGGCAGGCTGAGTCTTGGACAAAGAATCTGTATTATAATACTTGTTAAATGGGCTTTCAGTACATTTTTTAAAGGTGCAGTATTATGTTCAAAGACAACAGGTCTTTCAGAGTGCATTTCTTCCAAAGAAATAGTGCTAAAGGAAAAGAACAAAATGTTGAATGTAATAAAGGGAAAACAAACAGGTAATGGCCAACGGGTAATGAAGAAAAGACCCATTTGGTCATTAATGCACTGTTCTGAACTTGAGTAATATATAGAACTGTTTTCAAGGAAACAAGACATATCAGTGGCCCTCCAGAGTCCATTTAAAAAAAGTGTGTGTGTGTGTGTGTGTGTATATAGTGATTCATAAATGTGTCCCTATAAGCTATTTCAAAGTCGAAAGAGACAGACCTAGGAAATACAGACCGCGGTTGTTGAAAGACAGCGTCTTGTCTTGACTGCTCACAGCGCACACGCTGCCGACCACGACCGCATTGCTTCTTTGAAGTCAGCTCCCTTTCACCACCCATACTGCCCTGTGCCTGCTGTTGGTGCAGGTCTCCCGCCCCTTTTTCCTGGCCAAAGGGATATAATGCCCACTGTGAGTCATTTGCTTTACAGATGTGTACATCCAGTTTGTCTCAGCAATTAGAAGCCACCACCTGCAGCTGCATCAGCCATCAGCAAAACTGCTGACTAGATATTGGAATCGTGTATCTGATTTCTGGCTATAGCTGGGCAACCTCTTGGGCTCTGGAACCAGACTGCCAGAGTTTGAATCTGTTTCTACCACTTCCTAGATGTGCCTCTTTGGGGAAGCTGCCCTTAATCTCTGTCCCTGTGTACTTCGTCTACCGCCACACTGGGTTATTACGTGAGAAAGAAATCAGGCAGTGCATACGTAACACTCATTCGTGGGCCTGGCGCACAGTAAACACTCCAGGATCAGCAGCTGTTACGGTGCATTCCCTTGTAAGCGGTAAATCCAGTTGAATCACAGTGCAATTGTTTTCAGGTTACCATTACACTGAAAAGACAAAGCTGGAAGTTGTCATAGGGAGCTTGCAAATGCCTGAAATCACAGATTTTGGAGGACAGGTAAAGCAGGGGTCAGCCAACTGTGGCCTGCCATCCCGTCACCTGGTTTTGTTTTCACAAGTAAAATTTCATTAGCACGCAGCCATGCCCATTCATTTATGTATTTCCTAAAGCGTGTCCCCTTTATGGTGGTGAAAGTTGAGTGACTTTGACGGCGACCCAGCGACCTGCAGAGTCTAACATGCTTCCTCGTTGGCCGTTTGTAGAAAAGTGTGCCTACCCCTGCTATAGACTCTAGAAATTACACAATCCTCTATAATTAGAATATTTTCATTCCTAAATGCTTCTAGAAGTCAGTTTGAGACGTGATGGCTCAGGATTTTCATGGGCAGGGTGTATATTTGAATCACCTGTAATGTTTACAAAATACAATCAGAATCCTGGGCCCTCTAGCACATCAGCTGATTTCAAGTCTTTGAGAGTTGGGTTTGGGAAGGACCAGTATAATTTGTAAAAGTTCCCAAGGAGTACAGACATTTGTCCTTGCTGGCTGACTAGTGGATACTTTTCCTAGTTCAGTGGTTTCTGTTCATTTAAAAAGAAAAAGCCAAGAGGGGTGGTGAACACAACACACTGTGCAGATGACGTATTTTAGAGTTGTACACCCAAAACCCCTGTACTTTTATTCACCACTGTCACTGCAATGTGTTCAATAAAAAATTCACCAAAGGAAACAAACAAACAAGTCAAGTGACTGCTTCAGATGAACTGGGAGAGAAATGGTGGGCTATTTTAGAACCGTGAGGCCCGGGTCTGACCTTGAACATGGTTTTTGAGTCACCGGGTTGAGATCAGTGTGGCGTAAGTCTGTAGCCTGTGTTCCATTAAGCTCTTCTCACACACATCACAAATCCTGAGAGGGCCCGTCAGCCTCTGCCCGCCTGGCATGTCATGGTGTGACCCACTGGGGGGCCACAGTGAGTAGAGGGGTGTATGCGCTTCCTTCTTAGAAATGGGTCTGGGGGATTGAGAAAGTTCTCTCTGCCTCTCTAAGGAAATGGGCTCTAGGGAAAAGGCAGGGGCAGGCTAAAGGACAGTTTTTTTAAGCAGAAATAACTTTTCCATAATTATACATTAAAAATATAAAATTTCTGAGACCTTCCATAGCTGATATTATGCCCACTCTATCTTGATCTAATTCCTATGTTTAATAAATGAACTTATATTAAAAAAAGGAGCTTAAAATAATCAGAATATTTGAAACTCGAATATCTTGGATAGGGAAATTCAGCAGCTTTTAAACATTTGTTTCATGACTATTAATTTCAGTTAGAGTGAATTGTCTGTCTGCTGGAAGAAGCTGGGTTAATATGGTGAAGGCCGAGTATGCGCTCTAAGTGCTTTTCTCTCTGAAACACGCAGGCACTTCAGCCGGGCCATGGAGGAGCTGGTTCACGACCTGGTCTCCGCGCTAGAGGAGAGCTCGGAGCAAGCCCGCGGCGGCTTCGCCGAGGCCGGAGACCACGCCCGGAGCCTGTCCTGCCCGCTGAAACGCCAGGCGCGGAAACGGCGGGGGCGGAAACGGAGGTCCTACAACGTGCACCACCCGTGGGAGGCCGGCCACTGCCTCAGCGAGGGCTCCGACTCCAGCTTAGAAGAGGCGAGCAAGGACTACAGAGAGAGCCACGGCAGCAGTAAAAAGGATCACAGCGACTCCGACGACCAGATGCTAGTGGCCAAGCGCAGGCCCTCGTCTAACCTGAACAACAACGCGCGGGGCAAGAGGCCGCTGTGGCACGAGGCCGACCTCGCGCTGGACGGTCTGGGCAACCGGACCCTGCGCCGCCGGCGGAAGGTGAAGCGCATGGCCGTGGACCTGCCGCACGACTTCTCCAGCAAGCGCACCATGACCCAGCCCCCGGACGGCTGCAGGGACCAGGACATGGACAACGACCGAGCTTACCAGTACCAAGAGTTTACCAGGAACAAAGTCAAGAAGAGGAAACTGAGAATCATGAGGCAAGGGCCCAAAATCCAGGATGAAGGCGGAGTTTTGGAAGGTGAGGAGGTGAGCCAGCCCAGCAAGGACAAAATGGAGTACGAAGAGCAGAAAGTCTCCGACGAGCTCATGAGCGAAAGGTGACTTTTTCTATTTCCTATTAATACATGGAAAGATAAGTGTCGGTAGTTTGGTGGTTGAATGTGTTTTGTATTTTAATTAATCTGGTTTTGAAATAATTAAGAATTATAATAATGGCAGTGATATTGCTGTGTAACCATGGTCGTATTTCCTTATAATTTATGATGTTTAGCACAAAGGAAAATTGCTTATTTGATTTAGACAAAGTCTTTTGATTGTGTAATAATGACTTAATTTTCAGCTACAAAGAGAAATAGATTTTCCTTGAGAAAGGACGTGCGGTTGAATAATAACACATCATAACTCTTAGAACGGTGTTTATAATTATTTGTTTAATAGAGAGTTTTAGTATGTGATTCTGTTTTAGTTTCACAATTTATCAGTTTATTCCGATTACCGAGAATCAAAAGTTGATGCCACTTCACCACGCGTGTGGCTTGACACTGCCACTCTGCAGCGTGCTAGGAATTCTGATCCCTTACGAATTGTAAACCCAGTGTCCAGTCGGGAACGCCCGACCTTGTCCTGAGACACGCAGGGAAGCCGGGGCCCTCCAGCAGCCAGTCTGCTCTGCCCCTTCCGAGAGCCCGTCAACCGCAGTGGGACTCCGCACTCTTAGCGGCGCCCAAAGGGAAAGGTGTCATTTCTCTTTCACACAGAACTAATGCCACTCGCAGGAAATGAGAACGTATCGACACTGTTCACCCTTTTAGGTGTTCTTCAAACCCCATGCAGAACTGTGGTGCAGAAAAAACACTCCTCAGAAATGGTCTGGGAAAGAGTATTTGCTTTTTATTTGTAGGACTGACATTTTAATCATGTGGATTGTGACCTACTTACATATGTGTGTATGTACAGGGCCCGGCACAAATAACGCTCCTCTTTTATTACAAAATCGTAAGCATGTAATTCTGTAACGTGACAGTATCACACTCAAGCACTTCATATGACATTTTAGGTGAAATGTTCAAATTACAACTATAAATTATTACACCCATATTATGACCCTACCAACTGCACTCAAGCAGATCTTACTTCTGCTGGACCCTGTATATCAAATATACACACACACATATGTATACATACATACACATGTGCGTATACGTGTGTGTGTGTATAAAGTATTGACACATTTTTGTTTTTTCTTGTAAATATGACTGATTGCAGATAGGAGTAGGGCCTGGCAAAATTTTATAGAATGGACCTCTTATCAGAGATGGTTTACGTTTTATGCAGTTTTTCTAAAGAAGTAAAAATAATAGATATTTTGGGAAGACTTTAGAAAGTTTACAGTATCTGCTTTTCTTCCACAAAAGCAGTTGTTTTCACACTGGAATGATGTGTGTGTGCCGGTATTAGGCCGCTGGGACCGGGGAGCACTCAGCTGGCCTGGAGCGTAATTATCTCGCTCACTTGCTAGGAGGGAGGATGTGTGGCAGCAGAGATAAGTACTCGATTCTGGATTATTCATAGATCACCTGCTTTCCGGATTGATTGTCCAAGCCCCTCCTTTTATTGATGTCTGCCTTTGATTGACAGACTTCTACCCTAGAAGAGAAATGAGATGAAACTCTTTATTTCTCTTCATTGTATAAAGTATTTGAACGCCTAAGATATGCTCGGGATGCCCAGCCATCCGCGGACCAGGTACAGATTCTCACAGCGGATGTTTTCACTCTTGTATAAACTAAAACAATTCTTTTTCTCTTATTTTAAAATTTAACCTATGTAACTATTTTACTTGTTACTTAAAAGTTAGGTACATATTCCTTCTATGGGAAGACTGCTAAATATTTAAGGTACTTAAGCAAGTTAAGTTTTTGAGACTGCTTCCAAAGCTCTTCTGCTGTTACAAGCTATGCATTTCCTTGGAGCTGATGCAGAAATGAGAATTGAGCTACTTCACTCTGTGTGTTTGATTAAACAAACCTCGAGTAACTGTTTCCTCTTCCCATGGAACCAAGACTAATGCTAGGACAGAGCTGTTCTCCGCAGCTCCGTCCTCTGGAGCAGCCGACAGCAAATGCGGAGTCCGCAGTGTGCTCAGAGGAAGGTACGGTGGGGAAGGCCTCCGCCAGGAGCCGAGAGTTAACGCAGCACTGGGCCCTCGGACACTGGAGCGGGGAAGAAGCGTTCCTGGGCAGAGGGGACACCACGCACAGGCGTGGACTGTGCAGCGAGTGTTTCGGAAAGTACGTGGAGTTCACTGTTGCTGAAATGGCAAGTGGGGTTGAGACCAGCTGATGAGCAAGTCCTGACGGCCTTCTGTGCTGTGGAAAATGGTTTGCATTTCATCACAGACATCATGGGAAGCCCGTGAAGAAACTCAGTTGGATTTGCATATTATCAATTAGATTAACATGTTGTCAAGATAGCAAGTGTGATCCTAAGGACAGTGTTCTCTTCAGCTTTCCGCTGATCTCCAGTCTGTCCTTAAGTGGGTGGGGGGTTTTGGCCGCTGTGGGAGCAGGAGCCAGTGCAAGTTCACCTGGGAGGATGAAGGAGAAAGTGGACTCTGCGGAGGTCCAGGTTTGAAGAAGAGAAAATACAGGAAACAACTGGGGGACAGGATGTTGGGAATAATGTCCACACACTGATTCAATAAGCCTTCTGGAATATCTCTGAATACAGCATTATAAAAGTCACACTAAAAAATGGGAGAAGGGGTTCCTAGCAGATAGGCCTCGAGGGCATCAGATGCTGGAAATGGAAAGTCTCCCTTTCCTCTAAGTTCGTGTCCCGAGTTACTGAGCATGGGTGTGGAGCATCCAGGTAGATGTAATGAGGTGAAATGTACATAGGAAACCGTGTCATTTAAAACAGTGGTCCCCAACCTTTTTGGCACCAGGGACTGTTTTCGTGGAAGATAGTTTTTCCACAGAACTGGGTGGGAGGTGGTGTCTGGATGATTCAAGCCTGTCACCTTCAAGTTCACCTCCTGCTGTGCGGCCCTGTCCCTAACAGGCCCAGACGGTACTCATCCTCGCCCCGGAGGTTGGGGACCCCTGACTTAAAACACGGGTAAAAATATCTCAAATTAGGACAAGGATCCTTAAGTACTAAGAGCTGGTCTTAGGGGATTCTGATTTCCTGGTATCTTTGAGAAGAGGGGACAAAGCAGACAGAGATGAGAGAGGAGATAGGGGCACCCCTGGGAGGGAAAAGGTAAAACGACCAGACATGGGGGTGGAAAGAACTTATGTGGGGACCCACCCACAGCCAGCCTTGAAATCTGGGTGGAACCCAACAAGTATGGCGAAGTAGTTTTAGATTTTTACCAGACGACGACAGAGACTGCTTAGATTTACAGAGAAGGTGCAGACGTAGTGCCCAGTGCTTGTGCATTGTTTCCAGGTACCCGGCCCCCAGTGTTCCCTGTTACTGGTACCGGGCTCGTCTGTCACAATGAATGAGCCAATGTGGACGCGTGATTCAGGGAAGCCAGTACTTTATTAGAATTCCCTTTGTTTCCATTCAGTAACCTTTTTCTGTTCCAGGATCCTAGTCAAGACATCAGAGGATTTTCAGTCAACAAGTTACATTTTAAAAAGATGAGCCTGGTTGTTACGTGGAATATACTAGTGGGGGTAAATCTGAACTAAGAACACGTACCAAAAATAAATAAGTGCATGAACTGTGCATAGGTTCATAGTCCTTTGCCCATAAATACGAATTCTGAAAGCCATGAGAAGCTACTTTATTGGCGGCCAGGCCTGATGTGACCTGCATTTAACGTGGATACTCATTTGCTTCACCGAACAGTTGTGTTGTGTGTTTGAGTGGGGACTGCTGCCTTGGACCCCCGCCCTCGGCATTTCACTGTGTGCCTTTCCAAAATTGGAAGACTTCTGAATTTTAAGTTAAGTTCTGACTCAGGGCTTTGGAGAAAGAATTGTGACCCCAGGTCTGCAGGCCAAGGTCCCTCCTTTATCCGAGTTCCGTGGGCAGGGCAGACGGGAAAGCACCACTGGGTCTCTGACAAGAAAAACGTCCTGCGGAGTTCGGGCAGCCCGGTGGCAAAAAGGTCAAGTTCGTGAAGTGTCTTTAATAAATACTCTGACGGCACTGTGAAGAGAAGAGTGTGTGTGATGTGTTTGTAAAGAAGAAAGGATGAATTTGGTGCTCTTAGAAACTATTATTTTCTTTCATTAGTACTTGTACCCTACAGGGAGCTTCATCCATTTTCTTAATTTGAAGGAAGTTAGAGGAAAAGGTACTAATTCAGAATTCCTTGGGAAATGTATCTCTCAAATTCCTAGAGGTTTTTTGTTTTTTTAATAAATAAAAAACTGCAATGTTTTATATTCAGAAAAATGTATATGGATTTAGATGTCATCTAGAATTTTAATCCTAAGCTCAGTTTAACTAATTGAAACAGATTGAGATGCTTTTTTAAAAAATAAGTTAGGTTACAGAGTTCTACATGTTAATGGAAAATGTATTACGATATAAAAAAATCATCTGGGGCAACCTTCTGATGGTAAATTAAGAATTACAGTAAAAGGATAGCACATGAGAAACTTTAAAGAACATCACTTTTCTTTACAGGCCAAACCTCTTATCACGGCACTTGTTCTGGTGACTTTTTGACCAGCTACATGATCACAGAAGCATTGCTTCTGTTAGAATGGACAGTGGCAGTTTATTCACGTCATTTGAATACCTGCTGTTTGTTTCAATTTGTAGGTTAGCTTTGTGTATCATGATCTCGAACTTCAGTGGGAGTAATGCGAACCTGTATTTAAGCAAGTTCCCTCCTTCGTATTGGTAGCATTTTTTAATTTCGCTGAGCTTTTGCTCAGAGGGACCTTAACTTTGCATTTAACAGATTCAACTCTTTCCTTCCTTGCCAAATAATAGAGTTGTTGGGAACTCTTCAGCAATGCCTTTCCCAGAGTATTTGCAAATGTGCTCGTGAAGAGTAGTTGCATCCCAGGCCCTTGTATGTCCTGCGCCGAAGGCAGGGAGTCTCAGGCTGATCTCGATGGAGCCTCTCCCGTCTAGTGGAGCAGCGGTGCTCCCAGCTCAAGCCCACTCGCCTGGCAGGAGGACAGAGCGGTGAGCATTCGATGGAAGCGGATAATAAAATGCATCTGTTTTGTCCGCACCTCGTAGCAGCCACATCTGGATGACTGTCAGGGTTCCATTAGGTTCCCGTGGTTTTATGTGCCAAAAATAATTTGCTCTGGAGCCAATGGAACCAGGATATTTGCAGTTGGATTAAAAAAAAATCATCTTGTTTTCTTTCAGATCTTTGTCAGGCTTAAGTTCCATCCCAGAGCTGCCACGTCTCTTTAAAATTTTACGACTGAGAGATCAATTTGTCTTTTGATCTTTTTTTCTTCTTTTCCCTATTGCAGCGATTCCAGCAGCCTCAGCAGCACTGATGCAGGGTTGTTTACCAATGACGAGGGAAGGCAAGGTACTGACATGTCATTTTTTTTTCTCTTTGGGAAAACGTCTTCATTGTAAAGTTGTGCTTAATACTAATTATTTCCTACGTTGATGACTGCAATCCATTTACCTTACACACACTTCTTAGTGGACTGGGCTTTAGTATTCTGATGTGCTGGGAAAGCACTGTGTCTTCAGGACCTGAAGTAATTGATTGTCTCCAAAAGCCAGTGTGTGGAGCTAATAATGTTCAGAAGGATTATCTTCCTTGAGAAAGCTTTGCATACCTCAGTCTTCTCAGTTTTGATTCTTTTATCAAGTTCCCAAGACACTGGTTCTCCAACTCCACCTGATTTGAAATGTATTTAATTCTGTTTAAGCATTTGTAAGGTTGGATTTGCAAGTCATTTGTCATTTTCATTTAGTTGTGACATTTAGCCATCCTATCCAGCTTGTGAGTAGACAGTTTTCGTAAGTTCAGTATTGTAAACTGTTAAACAGTAATGTTATGCAACTTATATCTTTTTGATGTTTGAAATTTCCTGAGGTTTTTCATGCTTTAGCATAGCATCATTTGAAACTACCAGTTCTGGAAGAAAATACAAAGAACTAAAAAGGTGGCAGCAGGCGTACGTGCAAATACTTAATCATAAATGTCCACTTCCTTTCTCAAGAATCTTTAGAGGGAATTAGTAAATTCTAAGGGAAACAACAAAGTTTATTGTTTTCAGTTATTATTAAGTGATCATGTTTGTCTTACATTTATGAACCATTTGTCCTGGATAAATAGGTGCATAACTTTTTTTAAAGGCCATAGACTTTTTAAACTTGAGATTACTGAAATAAGCCAGAAAACCTTAAGGCTTATATACCTAAATTCTTGTTAAAATATGTATCTCCCCAAAGTTATAAATGAAGAAAACTTTAAAAAGCAACAATTTGTTAAGCCTATCAATCTTTGAAAAACATTGGGTACCTCAGAATAATATGCTAACATTTATTGCAAGTTTATTATATTTCACATTGCTAAGTGTTTTTTTTACATTAAATTACTTTAAGTTCTTATTTAATTCTTAAAACATCCCTATGAGATTACTGTTTCTTAACAATGGGGAAACCTAAGCTATCAGAGCTGAATTAACATCCCAATGTGGGAAAACACCAGAATTCTAATTGGTCTGTCTGACTTAGGAGCCCAAGTTCTTAATCTTTAGGTAATTGATTTCCCTATTAAGAATAAAGTTGTGTATCACATCAAAAATAAAATAACATTATTTTTCTATAACAGTGCTGTCTTAATTGGAATTAAGATCTAGGGTAGTCAGTTTCAAGGGACTCCCTTTCTTTTCTATACTTATACCTAATCTTTGGAATTTTTATATAAAAATCAGTCACGGTATGGAAGGACACTTGACTTTGGGTGGTGAGTGCAAGATGCAACATACAGATGATGTATTATAAGGTTATATGCTTGATGCCCTGGCTGGTGTAGCTCAGTGGATTGAGCGTGGGCTGGGAACCAAAGGGTCCTGGTTCGATTCCCAGTCAGGGCACATGCCTGGGTTGCGGGCCAGGTCCCCAGTGATGGCCATGTGAGAGGCAACCATACATTGCTGTTTCTCTCCCTCTCTTTCTCCCTCCCTTCCCCTCTCTCTAAAATAAATAAAGAAAATCTTAAAAAAAAAAAAAAAAGTTTATGCTTGAAAGTTGGATAATTTTATTTTAAATTATTTTTAAAGAAAACAAGTAAAAGTACTGATAGTTATGTGCATTTTTAAAAAAATAACTTTGATTAAATCCTCAATTGAAATAAATTGGTGATTCCAATTTTCCAACTGCTTTACATTTTTCACTCCCTCATAATTTGAAATATAGCTACTTTCTGTAAAATCATTTTTAGTCAAAGCTTAAGATTTGTTTTAGTTTTCATTTTACAATAATTGTGATGAGAGATTTTGGAAATCAGCACTCTGTTTTTTCAAAGGGAAAAGGTTTGTGGAGGGTTGTGGTGACCCTCTCAGAGACAAGAATTCATAGTTTTCTAAGAATCACGAAGAAGGCTTAATAAATATCAGACCCTATTTCAGATGCTGTTTTTCTCTTATTTGTAAAAGCCACCTGCCTTCTGTATTTCTGTCTGTTTGTCCCTTGTTTATTATTCCTTTTTTAAACTACAAAACACCGCGGGCTCCCAGCAGAGGCACATCACGCCCGTCCAGGTCCCTCTGCAGCCGCTGTCGCGCAGGCGCGCAGACCGGCGGTAGGGGGTGTCCCGGTGTACAAACGCCGGGCCCTAGTTCAGGACCGTCTCTCTGTAAACTGCGGTGTTGTCACTTTTCATTTCAGATCAACTTTCTCACAACCATTTCTTAATGAACTTAATCAGATTAATTTCGTTTAGTCACATCTGTTCATGATTGTTTCCCCTTTTACACTCCATAGAAATCATGAAATTAAGCGACTATACACCATTATTGGCTGCAAAGAACACATTCTACAGTGTTATACCTTTTAATTCCCAGTAGGAGGTTAAGTTTTGTTTTTCCTTAATGTGGAAAGGGTAGTAACTTAAATGGATTCCCCTACAGTTTTTGCCAAAAGATTAAACAGTTTATTAAAACCTAACATTTTATGGTTTTGTTGAAGGTAGTTCTTGTTACAGTGTTAAAAACCATTTCTTGCCCTCACTGTTGTAGCTCGGCTGGTTGGGTGTTATCCCGCAGACCAAAAGTTCAGCAGTTCTGTCCCAGGTCTGAGCACATGCCAGCGTTGTGGGTTCCCTCCCCGGTTACCTGGGATGGGTAGAAGAGGCAACTAATTCATGTTTCTATCCCTCTCTTTCTTCCTGCCCCCCCCCCCGTCTAAAAATAAAACAAACAAAACCCAAACATTTCTTAATTAAAGCTATGGGATAGAATAAAAAGGGTTGTTTGTTTTTCTTTAATAGGCTGTATATATGATTGCCAGATAAAATGCAGGGTTCCTGGTTAAATTTAAATTTAGATAAATAACAAATTGTTTTTTGTTTAAGTGTGTCCCACACAGTATTTGGACATACTTAGACTAAAAATTCTAAGTACTACATACAGGATAGGGCAAAAAGTCGGTTTACAGTTGCTAGTATGTGAAACCCAGGGTTTATTCTAGTATTATTATGTATTAATTATTGTATTATTTTCCATACAAACTGCAGGCCTCCTTTTGTCCTATCCTGTCGTCATGTTCAAAACTAATTGCTTATCTGAAATTTAGATTTCATCGCTGTCCTATAGGTTTGAAATCTGCCCCCGGCAGGGCAGCTGTGTTCACGGGGATGGTAACACCGACCCTTCGGGGGGCGCTCTTGTCTTTGCACAGGTGATGACGAGCAGAGTGACTGGTTTTACGAAAAGGAGTCGGGGGGTGCCTGCGGCATCACGGGTGTCGTGCCCTGGTGGGAAAAGGAAGATCCGGCCGAGCTAGACAAGAACTTACCGGACCCTGTCTTTGAAAGTATCTTAACTGGCTCTTTCCCCCTTATGTCACATCCTGGGAGAAGAGGTCAGTAGTACGTCCCGACTGGTGGGTGCAGGGGACTTGTGGTCAGTCTAGGGGTGGTCAGAGTCGTTGAGGGACAACCAGCTAAAATGGAAACAAAAGAGCCTAAATCTACACTTGCTGTGCTTTCAAATTATTAGAAAGGCTGACTCACATTCCTGCTAGGCCCATCATGACGGAAAGGGGAATCGAGAGGAAAGAAAAACTCTGATAATTAAATAATCAATGGCTGTGCGCTGACCACATTAGAACCCTGCCTGGCATTGCATCTGAACTTTTATTAATAAGGATGAGCTTCGCCTTTTCCCCGCTGCTGTTTGACAGGTTTTCCCTCCTCCCACTTACTTTTTGAAGCTATAATTGATAGGATCTTATTCTCCACTCCAGTGATCATAGCATCTCCTAAACCGGGTACTTTGATTTTCCAGGTTTCCAAGCTAGACTCAGTCGCCTTCATGGGATGCCTCCCAAGAATATTAAAAAATCTGGAGGGACCCCCACTTCAATGGTAGGCATGCTTTTTTGCTTGATTTTTGTCATGTTTGGAAATGTATCCATTTCTATGGAATAAAAAGCCACATCCTCACCCTTGATTCCTATTCTAATGCTATACTTAAAAACAATCCATTTTTTTGTAGGCTACAAACTGGACCCGCGAGATTCCCCTATAAACCAAATCTTCTAATGCTAATAAATTAGTCCCGTTTTGAACATCTGGGGAATGGCACCCGAGGGAACCTGGCTCCCGTCCTCTCCCCCCGGAGGGATGTCACTGACCTGAGAGGAAGGCGGGGCGGTGTTTGCTGGAGGCCTGGTGTGCTCCCTCTGGTCAGACGCGAACCTGGTTGGGGAGGCTTTCTAGGGGTCTAGGTCGGCCCAGGGTGGTGGCAACTACTGTACATTTTATATATTTTTCTCCTTTATGATTTTTTTTTACATTGAAACCATTTATGTATCACTTGCTTTGCCAAACTGCTAACAAAAGCTAGAAAATCAAAACCATCCAGATACCACAAAAGTATTCCTTACTGTTTATATTGTGACTGGTTAAGAACTAGTTTTTACATGATCTGTTGTAAATAAAAGTGCAATGCATTAGCTTTTATGGTTCGTTTTTAGAGAAATCTCATATAACCAGCATTATTTAAAATATTTGCATTTTACTCAGGGTATTTTAACAAGGGCTAAGATGAGTTAGTAGGGAAGGTTGATAATTTTTGCTAGAGATTGTATTTTCTTTGTTTGCTTCCTGCTTGGATAATCTTCTCTGTATTGCAAACTCACTGTATTTTTATTCTGTAGTGTTCATTGTACTGCAAACATCATCCTAGTTTTAAACTACCCACCGTGGTAACTAGTCTGTGCTAGTAGAATCATTTACTATGACCTTTAAATTATGTGCTTTGTCTGATGATACCTGAAACCAATCAAAGTGATCACTTTGGTTTAGAGCTTATCGCACTCATGTGAAAACTGATATTGCAACAAATACTGTATGACGCTGAATCCCATTGTCATGTTTAAAAGGGAGAGCTGCCTGCTCATTCTTGGAGTGACAGAATGTGTGTGTCACTGAGTCGGGAATAGTGGCATGAGCTCCCTTTCCCCAAGCAGAAGGGAACGTCACATTCCTGTTGGTAGTATAGTTTAGACACTATACTGCGTGCAGGCCGTTGGAGTTTTGTAGAATGGTGATATTAAAATGATCAATATTTTTATTAAGTTCCTATAATGGATGAAAACTGTGATTTAATACATGTATTTTTATATTATTGTATGGATTGTTAATTTGTCATTTAATGGCTGACTTAAATATGAGGCTTGGAAAAGAAACTTAAAGTTGACATTTCCTTTCCGCAGAGTTGTCACAATCTGAAAGATTTCAGCAAAGATGTTAAGTGGGAAGGCATGACATCTTTCAGATTGCTTGTCAAAACCGGAGAGATTAAAAATGGTAAAGTGCAACTTTGAGTCTCTTTACTTTTGCATATTTAAAGTGATATTTTAGAGGTACAATAATGTGGTGTTTCGTAATTGTAAGTAAGCTTTTCTGTGCTATGTCTTTTGTGGTGAAAATTCATGATTTTCCCCCCGAATTACACAAATGCTTTTATTTTGTATAATGACTGTCTTTTGGATCTGAACAAGTCACTTTAAGACCTTGGCCTATGAACTTTGCCTTACCAATCATGAATCTAGATGTATGCTGTCTAGTTCTTGGTTCAGTTTTACCTATTTTTATTTTTGGTTCACTGCTTGCTTGAGCAGAGCTGGGATTTGTAGCCCATTTTCTAGGCTTATTGCAATCTCCCTGTGGTATTTTATAGAAGCTATTACAACTGATAGGCTAGCTTCATGGTTTTGATGATACATGGCTTAACCATAGTAAAAAGCTGCCTTTCCTTTCTCAATTGTAAAAAGGTGATTAAGTTTCACTTGATGGAGATATACTATATATGTGTGTGTTTATCATGAAACCAGTGCATTGGGCCATAAACTGTTTTCCTGGTCTACATTTTTTTGTATTCAGAATTTTACTGAAGACAATGGGCTTTTTCAGGTTTCTTTTTCTCAACCCTGAATTGTCCTTGTTTGGATTTTTAAGTACTGTAATTTTTTTTTTTCTTCCAATAAAATATCTGACTTGGGCAAGAAAGAAAGGTAAGAGTTCCAATTTGTGCTGATACTTTCAAATTCCTCTTTCACGCTTTCGTTTTTGTTACTGTTCATGTTGTCTGTATTATTTCCAACAGTCTCATTTTAAAAATTCAAAATCTCACTGAAACAACCATCGTTAAACAGTCCCCTTGACATCCGGTAATAAGAAATGAAATTTAATTCCTTAGAGTTTTCACATTGGAAAACCACATTGCCTTGAAGAGAGATTAATTTTCTGGGCGCAGGGAAACACATGTAGATGCAGCCTATGAAAAAGAATGGCAACAAAAAAGGGATTTTTGTTTTAAACTGCTTAGTGATGACCACACAGATATGGTGATGGTTTTTGAAGGAAATAATAGGAGGAGAATCTTTTAGTGAAATGTTAATGCAGATATTGGGTGGGGGCGGGGAGCGGAGGTTTCTATTGGACATTTCACTCTTCATCATAGCTAGTTCTGCAAACACTGAGTTAGCAAATAGTGAATCTGCTCCTAAGGGAAAAACAGGGTTAGGTTCCTGTGAGCCTCCGGTCCCGACATTTTCATCAGTCGATCAATACACAACCCTGTTTTATGTATGCTTGTGTTTCAAAGACACCTCCTTTCGTATATGCCGTTGAGTCACTAACATGGAATTCACAGCCCATGCCCTATGACTGGTGCTTGAACAAAGCATACCTGACTCGTGCATTTTCTCCGGGAGGCCCATCACGGCCTTCCGCGGCTGAGGACAGCAGGCAGGACTGCAGCTTTCTGGCCAGGGGCATTTAAAACAGTGAGTCACCCACAAAGAGCACAGAAGGGTGAGAGAAGGGACACTAAAACCACAGAGAGCTGAAACAAGCAGGCAGAGCGGTGCTGTTGTGGACACCTGTAGGGAATGCAGCTGAGCATCTGTGACTCCAAGTTTTCGCTGCTCTGCTCGCATCCATCTGTGCACAACCACGGAATGCGGTAAGGGCTGATGTTGGGGCGACAAACAAATTTCAGCCGGTACGCAAACTTGCAAGCCTGCAACCTGGAAGTAGGAATGAACATCGAACTCCTATTTGCTTTTGTAGAACATTTACAGGTTTTGAAGTCAGGCCTTGGTGAATCTCCACTGTGGTTCTTCTTTTTACTTGTAATTACAATTTGAACCTTATTTTATCTTTCTCTTAAACAGAGACATGAATTACTGTACAGAAGTGTTATCAGGATTGAATGAGATTATGTTTCCATAGTGGGTCCAGCACCCTCTCTGTCATGTAGTATAGATTAAATAAATGACAATTACTCTTATTACTAGATACATTAAACACAGAATCTCACAACTGAGACATTTGTGTCATGGGCCAAAATGCAGAACCTCAGACTTTAAAACTTCTCTGTTCATAGTTTATATATAATATGCCTCAGTATTTAAAGCGCTCTACGTGACAGCCTTTTTCATTTCTTTTATACCTCATTTATATTTCAGCTGGCCATTGCCTTTAATATGGTCTGTGAAGAATAATTTTGAATTATTTTTTAGATTTACAGCTACTGCATTAAATCTCAAAACTTAATTGCAAACTAAAAAACTGTTCTAGACACTTCTTCCCTCCTACCCCCAGTTATTAACTTATTCATTTGTAGAAAGTCCCATACTGTTTAGGAGATTTGGGTCCAGAGTTACCGGATTTCTAAGAATCATTTTGTCCATGTGCATGAAGGGTTAATGCAGACAGAGTCCTGAGAATTTACATTGAGAGGACTAGGCCGGTGCTGTCTCTGTGTCAGAATAAAGCAACAGTTTCCTGGAGCCCAGATAACCAGCCTTTAATCTTCACCTCTTTTAGGATAACTAAGCAAGTCATCATTCCAAGGGATATCCTGGGGCCATCATCCAGAATTTGTGCTCCCGTGTAATTCAGAACAATAATCTTCAGAATAATGATCCATCCCAGAACCAATTTGGAGATACACCATGCTTACAAAGTGACTCTGGCTAGCCTGCCTTCAGCAGGGCACTTCCGCCAGCCAGGGTTCCTCTCCTGAGCATCCTAATTAATCCATGCTTTCTATGGAGATTATTTTTATTCTTTTTTTTTTTAAACTGATGCTCTTTCAACGGGGGTCACTTTTATCTAAGTTAGTATTCATACAGAGGCCTGTTAAAAGATTAGGAACCGAATGGGTCCATTTAAAATATAGGAGCTGAAATCCAACATAAATATTGCATAAGAGTTATTGGATTCTATCTAAAAGTTTTATAATTGTTTCTAGTTTTTTTTTGTTTGTTTCTAGTTTTTCATATGGTCGAAATGAAAAAAAGGATGGGGTGGTGGTGGGGTGGTGGTGATTTTGTCAAAACAAGAAAAAGTGAACCTGACTTTTTATCTATACATGTTTATCGAGTTTAAATATCTGAAAAAAGTAAGTGAACATCAACCCTTCATCTAAATTGTCTTGCTGTACAAGTCAGCATGCGGTTCATATTCAACAACACAGCAGCTTGCATCTGTTCAGAATCTTGAGTTAGTTCATTCTTAAAGAGAAAAGGGATTTTTTATGTTTTTTCTTTTTCTATGAAGTCAGGGAAGGCCAGATTTCATAAGTGGTACATTGATAATGATCGTGATATTACAATGATTTACACCCTGTATGTCTTGTTCAACCTGTATCTTACTGTTTCTTAGGCTACTCGAGTAGGACTATTTAGTCTGATTTATAGCCTTTTACAACAGAAGGGCCATTTTATATGCACTTGGTTTAAATGAGGGAACTAGGCAGACTTTTCTCCTAGACTATTCTAAGGTAGAGGAGAAATTTTATAACAGAAAACACATCTAAGATGGTTTATAAAAATGCAGCGAATGTCCTCAATGGTGTTTGACCACGTGCTAGCTAGTTATCTAATATTTGTCAATAGAATTCAATAACTAAATGCCTAATTACAATCTCTGTGAATTGGTATTTGTATTCGTAAAGCATTTTTGATACATTGAAGACTATAAGAAGAATATATTTAGAATTGCTTACATTCTAAATATATATCATATATTCTATTCTACTACTGTGTATGTTACATATAGTTTAGTTTTATCTTACCTTGAAGGCAGTCTGAGATCCTGATTTCACACTAGAAGCTGATATTCCTTTCTAGGACTCATTTGAGATAAAGTAGATTCTGTATCATAGAAAAGTACTGCTTATTAGAATTATAATAAATATTTCTTTTACAAAAGACATTTTAATAGTGTCTCTTATTTAAAATTCTCTATTTTGTTCTCATGCGCAACTCTATAGTTTATATTATATATCTTTAACTCCATGGTTGATATTTGAAAATATGAATCTAACAGTTTTTCATTCTGTTTCATTAAAAACTTTATTGATGTTTATATTGATAGTCTTATTGAATTATACTTTACTGAAAGTAGAATATATATACACAAATTTAAATAGTACACATATATGTAATATGTTCATTTATTCATTCAAGTATTTGAATGCTTATTCTGTTTGTACCGTAGGCTAATTGATACGTAGAAATATGCCTTAGGAATGTAACTCTTGTTTGTATCTCAATTAGCCTATAGTGAAAGTGGTGAAAGTTGCAGTTTCCACAACTTGTTGACGGCATTAAGTGAAGACTGACTGTGTATCAGGAGTCTAAGCTCTCTACCTATTCCCCCAGTAAGGTGGAATCCACAGTAGGCCAAACCCCTATATTTTACCTGATTTTCTGATCCACTTTTGGGTAGTATCTGTATCTTCAACTAATATTTATTGAATCCGTATGCCAGATGCTCTCCGGGGTGCGGGGGTTACTGTGGTGAAGCAGATGGACAAGGTTCCCGGGAGCTTATATTTTAGTGAGTAAAACTAGACTTGGGGGAGGGGGAGGACATGAATAAAAGTGTCCATGGAGAAAATGACACAGGGTAACGACAGAGGGAATTACAGGACAAGAAGGTGATTTGAGAGAATGTGATTCGCAGGCTAGAATAATTTTCAGCCTTGGCCATATTGCGCCTTTCCTCCTTGCTCCTGAAACACCCTCGTTCATTCAGGAAGTTGGAGTAGGTCCTAACCAGCTCTCCCGATTCCTGACCAGGCTGACCACCCTTTTAAATGTCACTAGTTGGGCCTGCAAATGGCAAAAGAATGTCACTTTGGTTTGCAAAGTACAGTATTACTACTGGTGTTTTCTGAGGTTTTTTTTAAACACAAAAAGAAGTTCGCAAGTGCCAAATATTTATATACTGTTTTCATTTTCCCCTTTACATTTATCATAAGGTATATTCTGAAGTTAATGTTATAATATTATAATAGTCCTGCTTTCGTGGCAACTTAAATATCACACAGGACAAGTCTATTACATTTTTAAAAATGCATGAAATGTCATGCTTTCTTTTTATTTTTATTTGCCTTGGTGTTTGAATGCAAAATTTTAGGTCATTCACTTTATTGGTAAAGACAGACCTTGTTTTTAGATTTTTTTTCTTTGAGGAAATGCTCTTTGGACTTTTTGATGAATCTCTTTTAAAAACATTGTATTTGTAAACTTTTGAGGTTTCTAAAACTACTTGTAATAAAGAGTATGCTTATTATTTTACAACTTTTTTGTGTCCTAATAAACGTTTAAAATATGTTCTAAAATGCTCTTTTTTTAAAAGAAATTAAGACTGCTGATTGGTACGCGGTTGACTCCACGCGCACTAAAGACCCCTTTTCCTTGCTGTGCTTTAAAGGCTGGTGACATTGCCAGAGGCCCCCTTGCTTTCCCTTTTTTCTTTTCCCTCCAAGACAGAGGAAACGGAAATGTTGCGAGCGTTTCACTTTCTTCGAAGATTCCACTCTGGTTTTCTGCCTTTTATGTTGCTGACAGAATTACTCTGACGGTCTATAAAACTCAGTTTTCTAATTTGCCTTCAGATATGTCAGATATCTCATATCAGAAAAGTTCAAAATCAATGATGGGTGGAACACTTCCAAATAATATTAGCAAGTCCTTTCTATATTGAAGTCACCTGCAAATCCTCCAACTGAAGGTCAGTTTGAACCACTGAGAATTCACAATGAAGGCATAAATGAACAGGGTTCCCTGTACTGGACTAGAGTTAGCAAATGCCAGCCAGGCAGTGTTGCCTGTTGGCCAGGCAGGGGGATTCTGAGAAACCAGGGATACCTACCAGCAGGTATTATAAATATGTTAAGCCAATAAAACTTGTAAAGTTTTTGTCGTTAAGTCACAGTTGTCTAAAACATGGACCAAAACTCACTGGGGGATAAGTTAGAAGTCCGATGATTTCTTTGTACACCAAAGGAGTGATGACTTGTGCTATTAACATGTCATCGTTTTCTTAGAACTTCACATTTATATCTGATCATTGGTGATAGGCAATTCACCGTTGTAGTGTTCCTGAACTTGCAGGTGTATTTATCTTTGAGTTGCAGTATTATTGTAGGACTATTTACTAGCATGTATTTGGCCTTTAGGAGGTCTTCCAGATTTGTGTAGATCTTGACATGTGTAGTCTAGAAATTCTCTTTTAAAACCAAAGTGTTACTTAGATTTCTTCTCCTATGTCATTTACATATATTCTGATAGACTCTTCCAGTTTTGGGGTGCACAAAAAGAGTTTAAAGGAGCCTGCTACACCCTTTGGTAGGTAGATGGATGAGTATGTGTCACATCGGACTCAGAAACCTGATGTCTCGCTAAGTTGTGTTTTCAGCCATGGATTTTGGGGTTCAGCTGCACACACAGTGTGATGAGGCTCATGATGTCTTGCTTGTGGGAAGGGCTGAACACAACATGAGTAAGGTGTGCCTTTGTCCTGCAGTGCCTTTCAGTTTGGTTAGTGAAACAGTCCCTAGGGAAGGGAGAGAGAAAAGACCTATCGTCTGCTGAGGGAAGCATGGACCCTGGGTGGATTTTCCCTCCTCAGCTGACGTTTTAGCTCCATGGGGCCTCCCTGCTCTCCACTCTGAATCTCATTTCTCCCTGTGTCTGTCATCTCCACCCCTCCTTTCCAGTTTCATCTGTCACTGCCCTGGTGTAGTTACTCATGAAGCTTACAGTCTGATAGGACAATAGTCTCCTCCCTGGGTCTCTCTTCTGTGTGGTTTTCCTGTAATCCATACCATATGTAACTGCAAGCAACACTTTAAAAACATGCCAGTAATTAGTTTTCACTGCTTTGACGGTAAAATGCAGGTTCGCGCCTTTCCTCCTCCACTGATCACCTAGGCCCTCTAGCACTCGCTCCCTTGCAGGTGGCCCGATGTTCTCACCCCCCGACCCTCCTGCAGCACTCCTGCCTTCAGCTCCAGTCACAGCAGTGCGCCCCTCCTCCCACTGCTGGATTCATCTCCTTCACTGACAGGTTCAAGCCCTGCACCTTTTCTTCAGAAGCTTCCCCAGCTCTGCACACGTCTTGAAGTAGCACCGCACCTACTGTCTCAGTCCTTCTTGCCCTCACATATGAGGAGCCTTTCTATTTGACATGGTTATTCCTCTGCTTATGTGTATATTGTGTCCCCAAGCCCACGTGGCACGCAGGGACAGGAGTCCAGCTCCTAGCACATGACATGCACTCAATGATTTTTAAAATGTTAATAGGGATTTCTGGGGTATTACTCTGATTTTTAGGCAGTTCACCACTATTATGTTGCCAGGGCAACCTTAGGTACCATCCTTTCCTACCAATATCAGTGTTCATGTTCTTCCTTGTTTTTAATTTGTTCTTTTATGTATTTCACGATGTGAGAGCAGGTAAGATTGCACTTGAGAGAACACTAAAAAGCTGATTGGATGCCTAGTGGTTGGGAGATCCTTAAATGTGCTATCCATAGGGGTTTCCCTTTGCAAAATCTAGTGAGTCATCTCCTGCCTCCGGGCACATGGGGTCGGGGTGTGGGATACTGTTTGAGCCCACCAGCCCAGGAAGCCAGGGACAGGGAGCCCTCGGCACAGAGACGTTCACTGTGTTCCCTTGATTTTAGTCAAGGCACATTATGGGGCCCACAGGCATGGCCCCTTGCTAGTTTACCATATATAACTTTTGAGCTGCTGCTCTTGTATTGCCATTAAAATGAGGCTTTGGGCGGGAGCTGAAATCTGTATGAGCTGTGGTTATGTCTACTGGGAAGTCTGAACCAGTGTTCTTTCTTTTTCATTTTGTTCTCACTTGTGCAAATACGGCACCCATTACTCGGCACCCCGGTTTCTGCTCTTCAGAGGTGTCTGAGAGGCTGTAAATGTTCACTCATTTGTTTGGCTGCATATTTCATTCCAGTTTATTATTAAATAATTTATTTCTCATATCAGCTTTTATGTAACTAGTATTAAAGGACAGACGTATTTGATTACTATTAATTATATTAGCTAACATTTATTGAGTTCTTATTATTTGCCAGGTGGCGTTCTAATCTCTTTATGTATGTTAATTCATTTCACATGCAAAAGAAGCCTGCTCAGGTCAGTATTATCCTCGTCCCCCTCTCATAAACTAGGAAACGGACAACGGGCTTAAACAACTTGTTGAAGGTCATAGCTAGTAATTGGTGTCAGGATTTAAACTCTGGCCCTGCGACCCACTCCTCAAGGACTTGGCCACCAAGCTACACAGCCTCCCCTTCAAGAGTAAAAATTGTATTTCTACTTGATTTTTAAACGGTCAAAAATTGGGTAAAACTAATGGCCCTCCAGAATATTACATCTCAGTAAGACAGTTTGGTTAACTTAATGGATATATTGGGCAAACCATTATTCTCTTTGGTAGATAAAGTTAAAGCTACTGGACTGGTATGTTTCCTTGTTCATTGCAATAGTTTTCAGGGTGTTAAAGAGCTGCCCTCCGTCTCGTCAGCTTTTTAGTTTCGCCGCACACTAGTTCTCTCTCCTACACTCTGGCACCTCTTGGTTTAACTTTTTAGGCCTTGCTGACATTTTTTCCTGTTACCTATTAGTTAGGTTTTCTTTGTATGCAAAAAGGTTAGTAATGATGGTGGTAAATATTTAATTAGCATTTAGAGTTTTGTAAAGAGGATCTTTACAGTCTCCATCCATCTGTGATCAAAGTATTACTGTAATTACTATTTTATGAATTCACAGAGATTTTCAAAGAAGTAGCTTCTTTAAGAAGGATCAGAGCCAGGTCTTCTGAACCACAATTCTTTTATACATGGAACTTTTCAGAAGTTATATTCTTTTGCATTTGTAGCTGGAGTCACAGTAATTTTGCTTTTCTGAAATGTTAACCTTTGAAAATACCATGAGACTTGAAGTTTACATTTCTTGCCAACTTAAAAAGTTACCCATGGGGGGGGTAGTGGCAAAAAAAAGTTGTCAATTTCAAAATACTGAGTTCTCATTTTGAGGAAAGATTCAGGACTTTTTATTGTTGAATTCCTATTTTAGCCTTTTTAATTTTCTGCAAATTGCATTGAAAAATTTAATCCATGATACAAATGTAGCATTAACCTTTTAAAATATTTATTAATATTACAACTGTTTTCTCATCCTATTTTTTTTTTTCACTTTTTTTTTTATTAATTTTTTTTTGTTTAATTACAGTTATTTGCAGCCTCTCCCCTCCCCCCTCCCTTCCCCTCCCGTCCCACCCCCCCAACCTCCCTCCTCCCCCTTAGTTCTGTCCATGTGTCCTCATCATCCTGTTTCTTCATACAGCTTAAAAACACTGGTATGTACTTGGCCTTCGGAATTGACTGTTTTTAGGAAAAACACCTTAATCTAACTCATTCCTTGATTGAACATAATCTCAGAATCATCCTGTTTCTTCAAAAAATTATTGTGCGTGTCGCACATATTACGAGTACATTAGTTGCTCCTTATTGTACAGCAGATCTATGTTTGTTCTTGGACTGCCCTTACTTTCCCTCGGAGTGCCTCTCCGAGGGGCCTACGGGAGCTTCCTGTTTCCGCCAGCCCGTAAGGCCCAGCTCCACAGCGGAGCTCTGGGAAGGGCAGAGCAGGGAAAGGGCGCGTGCGCGCACGCACACACACACACGCGCACGCGGGGTTATTTTACATCTGGTAGTTAACCTTGATGTCATCTAGATGCCCTGAACACATACACTTATTTTCACAGCAAGTGTAACCATAAACGTTGTTAAAAGCGAATTAAGATATGAATATGTGTGAAGAAATTAAGTGTTCTGACCAGGAATATGAGGCATCACTGTGTCATGAGTGAATTACAGACTTTACTCATTTCTGGGCCATTTGTTTTATATATAGATTAAATATATAGATAATTACTCATCTGAGAGGTTACTTTATTACTTTGATATATCTCAGAGTAACACATGCAGTTATAGTATGATTACTGTAATAATTTGGATTCATTAATAACTCAGATGAACATTTTATATACATTAAAATTTTAAATATTGGAATTTGATTTTGTTTGAAGTCAGTGTTCTGGTAGTTATTTTGATTTAATAACAATGTACTTTTTAATTACAGTTTTTAATTATTTTTAAGCTCACATGTAAATAGCAAAACGTTTTGTAATGATTCTAAGTCATAGTTAGAAATATTAACTTCTGTAGGTTAATCAGTTCATTTCATCTTGTGCCCCACTTTATGAAAAAATTCTGAGTTAAATTTGTTTTGGGAGCAAGGGTTCGTCACATGAGGTGCTAAACTTGAACTTTACTTTTATATTGATGGAGCACTTAGCCAAATACCTACCACATTCATATGTTCAATAATTGTTTTCCTATATAATTCTGATTTTTTATCTTGTAGTAGTGTGTGGTTTAGATGGATATTAAATAGTTGAGCTGCCTAGAAATTATTTGCACACTTCCTAATATTTGTTACCCGGAGGAATAAAATGAAAGATTCTAGTTAAGTATCATGTTTAAGTCCATGTTTTTAACTCTACATTGCTTTGCTTTTCAATAAGGATCGTCTGCTCCTGATTCAAAGTAATTTTTACCTGCTCTTTCAGGTTAGAAAAGCGGGTCTATTCTGGCTATGCAATGCATTTTATTTAATTTTATAGTTTTTATGATATCATATATTAGAGATTGCCAAAAATATAGAAAAATTTTAGAGAACATTTTTGGATTTGATGGATTACCACTCTTGAAAGGGAAACAAAACACTAAATATTTCTAATCCCGCATTATTTACCGCATGGGTGGTTAAATGCTACTTTAAGCCTCATAAAATTAAAAGGGAGAAATCTGCCAACTGTAGCAGGAATTGGATTTAGGAAGAGTGGTACAGAGCCAAAATATTGCTACAGAATTAAATGTCAAAAATCTTCTTTAATAGTAGATATATAGTTCACAGTGCCTGGTTATGATTACTGCATTTAATCTAAAGCACTGAAAGTTGCACTCTCCTTTCCATAAAATACAATGGGACACAAATCAGTTTTACTGTAGATGGATAACAATTGGAAAATAATGCATCTTCCCGCCCAATAAATTGTCAGTTATACCTTTTAACTAAAATCAATTCATCTTTCCAAAATTTATTGCAATTTCTAATAATAAATCTCCTCAAATGTTTATTCATTTGGTTTTTGATACATTTGTGCCACTTTTGCTATGGTCTAATGTTTTCTCTTTTGATTCATTGTAAATTAGAAAATCTATTTTGAGTCAGTTTTCTAGTTAAGAAGTTAAAACCTATAACCTAGCACCTTTGTCACTCTTCTTTGTGCATTTTAATACCCTTGAACTTGAACTTAAGTGCAATCCAGTAAATTCTTTTCAGAAGGAGATTAAAAGACTTTTCAGTGTACCTTCTTGAGTAAGGGCCAGATTCACAAAACAAGTGCTTGGGCGGCTGTTAGATGATTATTGCCATAGGTTCATTTTTTATGCAAAAACAGTTGGGGACATGGGGTAGCACCATCATTTCATGTATTTATCACCAAGAAGAGTAAATACCCATTTGAGTTAGGATCAGATATTGATTATATTGGGAGCCTGCTTTTATTTTCTGTTGATAGCACTAACCCAGAAGTGGCATTCAAAGGAAACACAAATAATCAACTCTATTCTATGTCCTGCACAAACATCTTCCACTTACTAATCTCCAGTTATACTTTTTAAATCTCTCTACATACATTTTCAGATTGTTCTGTTTAAGTGTACCCTAAGTGGGAAATAAGATTGGTTTTTCACACACACTGTGATTTGGAATGTAGTCATTTTTTTGGTTTAATATATGATACATGGCCGTTTCTCTTTCTTTATTCTTAATATTATCATTAGACTTAAATTACATTTTTAAAATATTGTATGATAAGGACAGACTCTTTAATAAAGTCATTTTAATTTTATACCTTTCTTATTCCATAGTGAGGTCAAACTGGTATTTTTTTTTAATCTCTACCTCAACTGTGTTTTCATATAAAATTTAAGAATAAAAGTGGCAATCAGTTTAATTTCCTACAAATTTGATACGCATGTGTTTGCAGTCAACATGTTCTAAGACTTAGTTTTAAGTCTATACTTTTTATATTATACCAACTAAAACTGATTTTCAGAATGGATAATATTAGAAATGAAAGTGACATTAATTTGAATCAGACCTATAACTCATGGGCAAATTTGTGTTGCTGCTAATATATGAGACCATATAATTAATTTAGCAGTTAAACTGGGTAATCTGTATAGCGAGAATAGCCATTGTAGAACTCATTAATTGGGCTAACTGCAGAGTGAAGAAAACAGATGTTTTCTAAGGCAAAGTTCAGACAGGAATTTGGGTCTTACTTGTTCATCTAAAAATAAGTGCTGCTTTTTTTGAAACTGTGAACTTACTAATTTTTTGATCTATAGATTCTTTAATATGCATATTTCTCATTTGTACTTACCAAATTAATTTCTGTATTAACAAATCCTAGTTTTTGATAAGTTGAGCTAGCTATAAAAACTTTAATCTATGACTTATATGTATTTTCTATTTTGATTTTCCTATAACGTTAAATATGAAAGTGAATCGAATTATGCTCTTTTAAATAAAAAGATAAACTGAATGCTTCTGCCTTTCTTTTAAATACCAATAAAACATTTCTTCAGTATTCCTCTGGTTTATAAAACATTATTTAATGATACAGTAAGCTTATTGCTTAAGTGTTGAAAGGTTTTTCACTATTACTGTCAGGTCTGAAGACTTTTTCACAGTAACTACAATATCCCAGTTGTCACCGGTGCAGGGTCCTGTTCAGTTCTGTGGAGGACAGCAGGCCTGCCCACCCACCTTTCCAAGGAGGAAGTTAGGGTTCTGACAAGCTAAGTGACTGATGGGACTAATTAGAGGCAGATCCGGGGTCAGTCTGCGGATTCCTGGTCCCCCTCTATTCTCCCCACCTGCCTCTTGCTGATCTTTCCAGTTGACTGAATTCATCCTAGAGACTGGATTTCTCTTAATGTTTTTACATGAGTTTGAGGGGTTGCCAGGTAAATTTCACTATTTTCACTCACAATGGGTGTTTTTAAGGAGATCAGTTAGGAATCTACGTATTTCCCCCCCAATTCTCTAGCCCATACTCTTGGCCATTGACCTGACTTACCCAGGCTCCTTGCTCAGTCTGTCTTTCTTGACTTTCTTTCACACCGTTGGCAACTGTCCTCAAGTTTGCACGTGATTCCTGGCACACCTTGACTTCTCACTTCTACCAGGTCACACTGTCACACAGCTGACAACGTGGAAACTCCTTTTCTTCCTGTTCTAGGCCTTTGCCCACAGCACTTCCACTTGGTTTTTCCCTTGCTTGTTCCCATTCTCCTGGTTGATGACCCCAAGGGTGCCTGGCACTTCCAGCTTCTGTCCCCTCGCTCCCAAGACTTTTGCCTTTTGGAACATCTCACTTCTAGCCAGTCTGTGTGGGTCTTGCCCACTGATCAGGATGCCTCTTAGTTAAAGCCCTTTCTAAAAACCTCCCTGCTGGACGGCCTCGCTGCCCTCACTCAGATGCCTCACGCCCTTCCCTCCCCTCTGAACAGAGCCACACCGTAGCCACTTCTGGCGTAGTGTGACCAAAAAGCACAGAGCTAGAAAATCAGAACAACTTCACACAAAGCCGTGATTTACTGGCCGTGTGACCTTGGAGGAATCAGTTTCTGAGCTTCCGTTTCCTCATCCTTAAAATAGGGATAATAAAAGATAAGATGAAATAAGGTATGTAATAGGACTTTGTGAACTGTAAAGGAGCTGTTATTACTCATTTACTCCAGGAGCCCAAAGCTCACATGCCTTCAGGGGCCAGGCAGACAAAATATCTGCGTGTGTGTGAAGTGCCCTGGTGTTGGGATGCAGCTGCGAGTTGGAGTAGGTGTTCCCTAGCTGCAGGTACTCAAATTCAGAACATTGTAAAGCACTCTGGTGGCCAAACAGGAAAGAAAAAAAACAATAACCCTGTTTAAAAGACAGCTACTGCTGCCCACCCCATCCCCCATAGCTCTCATCTTCCCTATCCAAGCCTAAACTTAGGATATGGGATGTGTGCATTTTAAGGTATCTTCCAGATCAGAAAGCAGGAGGTGTAAATGTAGGCATTCTATGGGCCATAGTTTCCTCTCTGGGTCCTAGAGTGAAAACTTTCTGTGTCTGTGCTGTGCACGGTTTTGTCTTAACTCCTTTTCAAACAGTGTTGACCACAGAAGCATTATTGGACCTAACTGAGAACTCAGGCATTTTTACCGAAAAGGTGTTACTTTCTGTCCTCTGCATTGGCCAGCTCTGGCAGACTAAATGGAGCAGTGAATGTGGTTCATGCCTTTTCCGTTCAGTTACTTTTTCTTCTTACCCTTGACAGTTGGCTACAGAAAACCCCCTAATGCTTGACAGTTAGTGATTCTTTTCCTTGCAATCTGGAAAACATCGCTGTTTATTTTCTCATCTTTAAAGGCTTAAATATGTCGTATCCAACGTGTTAGAAGCCCCCTTTGAAACTTACATTTAGGTATAATTAATTTTTCTATCTTTCAAAGGAAGTAATATCAACTTAATTCAGCGTTAAAATAAAAACCAGATGCCCAAAGGCCTCTAATGTGTCTATATCTTTCTTTGTGGTTTTCTCATACTTACCAGTGAAATGACCGTCTGTGCAGTTACTGTGTGAAAAGTTGGTGTCACGTGATGGCCAATAAAATGACAAAACCAATACGCTATTTTGCAAGACTAAGTCAGACACAAACCTCACTGTAATACTTGCTAATGTAAACCTGACTATTAGAATAATCGAATACAAATAAATGAAAGCTTTGTTAATTTGACATGTATGATCTGAATGGTACAGTGCTTACATCAGGACAGAAAAGCATAATCTTTGGACCTTATTTAACTTAGGTAGAACATCAAATAAGGAAAGGATGCCTTTTCCATAAGGAGTTATCCTGAAGACAAGGAAAAACCATTGCTAGGCACGTTACATGGCACAAATTCGTTAAAAAAAAACTTCCCTTCAAGTTTTTTCCATATTTTCTTAGGCTCTCTTTCAGAGTGTCTGTTCAATTATAAAGTTAGTGATTCTCTTCTGATTCAGAGTTCTTGGGTGGGGCCTGAGAGTTTGCATTGCTCACAAGCCGCGAGGTAGTGCTGCTGGTGTGCTCTGCGGACCACTCTTTTCAGTAGCAAAGCTCAAGAGGAGAGCTGGGGCAGGGATTATAATGGGGAAGGATGATAAGAGTAAAAGGAGAGAGATTCCCAAAGGAAAATTATACCCCAAATATAAAGGAACGATAGCAGGATGTGAGAAGATCTCTTTGCTGGGATTTTTAGATAATTGGCAAAATTTGGCTGTGATAATAATATACACTTCCTAACCCTTTTTTGTTTGCTATAGATTTTTTTTTAGAAATATAACATTTCCCTATATGAGGAAAGCTTTCAAATTTGTAGGATCAGAGTTATGATCATTAGTTTTTTTTATCATTTTTATATAATATCTGATAGGCAATATGTGGAAGATAGGGGAGTGGGGACATTCCCAATTCACTTCAATTCAGAATTGTTGAGATTTATGGCATGATTTACCAAATTAAACTTATACACGTAATAAATTTATTTAAGGAGATAAATTATATATTTGTGCTTGCCTGTGGAAATCTGGCTTTCTTGTGGAATACATTTCTAAATGAAACACGTGGTTATTTCTGGTTTTATACCTTGAAAATGTGTATGTAATAGTAAAATTATTGTAGCAAAAATGATTGAGATATTTTGCACTTTTTTTATACTGCAAATCTTTTGTGTATTTTATAAACTTTTTAAAAGATATTATTTATTTTTTTTAGAGAGAGGGGAAAGAAGGAGAAAAAGAGGGAGAGAAACATCAATGTGTGGTTGCCTCTTGTGCACCCCCTACTGGGGACGCAGCCTGCAACCCAGGGATGTGCCCTGCCTGGGAATCGAACAAGCAACCCTTTGGTTCGCAGCCCGCGCTCAATCCACTGAGCTATACCAGCCAGGGCTTTATTTTATATTTTCAATGCCTTGAAATTAAATACCCACATGTGGCTGATGGCTACCATATTGGATGGCACAGTGAAAGCTTTCTCTTGGATGGAAAGGCCCTGAGATTAGGAGGTACTTTTATTTCTTGTATTTTTCTCATTACATTTGGAAAGATCACAACTGCTCACTAGTTGTGTATAAAAACGGGACTTTTTATAAACAGCAGGTAGGTGGTACCCTGGCTGCAGGTTTTGATGGATTCTCAATGAAATTCAGCATATCTAGTACTTATAAATATATCTCAGTACATTTTGTAAAGATTGCCTTACCTGTGCCATAAAGAGTAAACATTTTAATGATGAAAACACAGTATTTGACATTCACCTTTAGATGTTGGTTAGCCCCAATATTACGCCTCAACATTCAAACTCTGGATGATTTTTATGGGCTCGGTGCATAGATTTACTGCTGCAGCCTGAGCATTTTTAAATTAAAATATATCTTTCATTCTGATTGTATTGATTTACACATCTCTGTGTCAATATTAAGTCAAGTGAATTTTTCACTAAGTTGAAAAGATCTGGCAGGGCAAGTTAAATTTATTAGATTTGCTAGAGGTATTTTCTTGTCTGTGTTTGGGCATCTCTGCTTTTCTGTTGTTGATTAGAATTCTGCTTTAAAAATAGCACTAAAATGTCAATAACACATATTCATACCTCTCAGTATTTGTGATTTTTCTCTTGAATGAATTGCCATTTTTAAAAACCTGTTATTACCTATCACATTCTTGGCATCCTTTGCTACTGTTTTGCAAACCAATGTATTTTTAGTTTTCTTATATTATTATAAAATATGTTATTGTCTGAATTTTATTTGAATCCCAAAACTAAGTCATATTCCTTTATATACTATTTTAATGTAAATTTTAAATTGAGGAGAACTTATACCTTTTAAAAAATCAGACTGTGAAGCAAGTTAACTTAATTGGAAATAAAAGAAATTCCATGAGGGTTTCAAAGCTTTACGCATAATTCACCATCATTTTAAAGTGTGCGTGTAAATAAAGCACTTACTTTTTGATATTATAGATAAACTTTCCAAATTTTGACTTTCCCAGAATATCAGTTATCATGGACATAGGATGGATGTCTCCATTCACACACTAAGAATACAGAAATTAGTAGCACCAGGTGATGCTAAACCAAGCTCACTGATACACTCATTTGATTATAATTTCATGTACATGTGTTAGACTGGCATAAATATACTCATGTCTATTATATACCATCTGAAGTCCACTTTAAAAGACAAAGGCTATAATGAGTAAATTTAATATCAAAATAGGTAAATTGTGTGATAAGAAGGTGACCGTCGTTTTCAAACATAAGCAAAGTGTAAATGGATAAAAACTTTTGATACAAGAAAAAAATGTCAAGAAATGATACCAGAAACTTTAACCAGGATTGAATTAAGTAATCAAGCGGTGGAGGAAATATTTCTATTTTGGACACCAAAATTATTTTTGGTGTATTGATGGTGTTGTGTTGGCTGGTAATCTTCCCACCATTAAATCAAATCTGCCTGATGCTTTGTAATCATTTTTTCTGGGAAGAGTGAGGGTTGTAGTATAAAGTAAAACCAGCTTCTACATAATACTTGGGCATGATACCTGGTACTTTTATGGAGTCCTTGACTTTGACCACTCAGCACCTCCAAATCACCATGTAACAAAACTGACTTTTATCTGGAGGCAAAACAACTGGCTCATTTCAATAGAAATATAGCACTGATACTTTGTAATAGCGAATGCTAATAACTGGATACTATGCTGAGTTTCTTCCACAAGCACTCTCATTTACTCAACACAAGCTCCATATGACGTGGGTGTTATCTCTCAGTTTTACAGACTGGGAAATTAAGACAGAGGTTAAGTAATCTCCTCAAGGTCACGGAGCCATAGCGACTGGCGGAGCCGAGCCTTGAAACCAGGTCTTTCCAAAGTCAAAGGTCATGCCCCTAACTATTTCATTACACTTCCTCCTCGTGCAAGAGAAGTGTTTTAGTTTCACCATCAGTTGAGTTTTATTATTTTTACTTTTTAAGTAAAGATATCATTTTCAAAATGCAATTAGGGGAATTTTCTGCCCTAAAATAGTAACATGTTGTTTTTTATTTTAATCTTTCATTTCACCTTCCAGGGGCCCTTTATGTATAGACAGGTGCCGATTTCTATTAAATCTTTGCTAAGCTATTGGATATATACTGGTATAAAATAGTACCTGATGGGAAAATATTTGTGCATTATCCAGTTAGCAAATATAATCTGTATCTTCTGAAGCATGATATGAACTGTAGTTGATCTCTGCACATTTCTGTTGTAGAATTTTCAGAAACTTTGTGCAGCCTAAGACAAAACAGCGCTGGGAAAGCCAGCTGTGACCACCGCTGCTTGCGGCGCATGCAGCGACCTGCTTCATCCTTCTCGCCTTCACTGTCGATGCCCATCTAATTCCACTTTAACAACAGTAATTGGCTGATGGAGTAGAAGATATAGATTTGTTTTCTTGATGACTCCTTGACTTTTTTCCCTCTGGTAATACTAATAGAATTCCAAATCCGTGCCGGTGTGAGCATGTCATGAGTAGGTCAACCATCACGTCAAGGTCCTATTGGAAACCTCATAGCCAACATCTTAATTCAGACTTAGCTCTCTGCGTCACCCGCAGGTGCAATTGTAAGCAATTTTTTCACGTCTCAACTCGCCGTTATACCAGAATTCATTTAGTTCCAAGGGGGAGAGCCCTGCCTTTGAATTGTGTGCCTGGCTACAGCTGAGCCCAAGGAACAGATAAAAATCTGGGAACCCCATTTGTGCGGCTGCGCACATGTGTTTCTTTTTAAAGTTACATAGGTTGAACAAAAAGCGGAAAACTCATCCCCATTTTATTTTTATTTTTTGCAATCCACATTTTATATAATTTCTGGGCATGAAACCTGAATGATTTTGTAGTACTAAGTTCTGGGAAAGTATACTTTCACTTTAAATAGATTATAGTTTGTCATCACAGTTCCAATTGTATTTCATTACTTGTGACAGGAGCAATATTATTCATAACAAGGGAATGCCCTTTAAAATCATTAAACTACTCTGATGGGGGGCGTATAATGCAGGCGAAAGCATTTCAGATATTGAAATGTGTATATGAATGTGCATATGTACGTGTACGTGTTTACCTGTGTGTAGCTCTGTCTTTAATGGATTTCATTTGCTCTGCTTGACTCATAAACATATTTCTACCAACCATACTATTTTCTCTCTATAAAAGAAGCCACTGCACTCACTGTGTTTTAGATAGTTATAGAAAATAATAACCTGAAGCTACTTAGGTTTGGATTTTAAAAAATTGGAATATTGAATGAAAACATCAACCAAAATGGGGGCAACGGGTTAAAAAACAGAAGCTGTTAGCTTTTATGTATAGAAAAGGGGTTCTGTAGAGACTTAGAGAACCTGAAAGGCAATCCGATCATTCTAAAGCTCTTTGCAATTTTACATTTTATAATTAGTTAAAATTATCTTCTGTTGAGATGTAGACAAGATGTTACCACTTACTGTTTGTGTGTTTGTTTGTTTGTTATCCCCAAACGCAGAGACGGTCACACCCAGGAGCAAAGCTTTATTATCATACTAATAGGTTTCTGGTGCCTCCATTTATTTGTTTGGGAGGCTGAAGCAATCAAATTGGAAGCACATAAAGAATCAGTAACAGTTTTCTCATGCCATGATGTATTGATCTTTTACATCAGACATGTTTTAAATCTGAGCCACCTGGAATTTTGACCAACAAATCCAAATTTTATTTTGCTTAAATAAGCTTGCCTAGTTTTGTCTATTTCTTAATGCCATTTGATTAGTTTTTTTAAAACAAAATTGATATAAGCCCATGTAATTGGTTTCCCATTTAAGGTAACAATCTGCTCATTTTTGAAAGGATTTTCAGGTACTTATGATAACGCTCACCTACAACCTTCTCCAGACTCGGCTGCGGTGGGGGTGCCCCAGCATTTTGTCATGGAAAGAACAGTGGATCGTGGGTAAGGTCAGAGGCCTAATGCCAGGTTTGCAGAAACCTAGCGCTGTGACTTTGGGCAAGACATTTAAGCAAGTTATGTCTTTGTTTCCTCGTTTGTAAGACTCAAGAAGACTTAGAGCTTTTTTTTTTTTCTTAAACCTACAAATGTCATTGCAAAGGTCATCAAAGGCCCAAGTCAATCCTCGGTCCTTGAAAAAACATAGAAATACAAGATTCCAAACCTGTATGTAAATTTGTCAGGAATTAAAGGGAGAAAAGTGATCTTTTACATGTCAAGTATAAGCCTATGAGTCTGAGTTTTATATTTTCCTTATCTTTGACTGTATCTTGAATTTTGCTTTTCCTCACAGTTTACTAGATAAGCATGTTCTTGGGAGACTTTAGATGCAGGCTCAAGTCCTGGTTGTACCTGTCACTTCCTGGCTGAGTGATCTTGGACAATTTACTCAGCCTTTCCGCACCGCTGTTTCTCCTTTTGCAAACGGCAATAATGTTTACCTGAACGGGCTTATGGGAGAAAAGCGGTTGAATGCATGTAACTTATGGCTATTGTAGGTGCTCGGAAATACTGGGTTTTTCCCCTTCTCTCTGTTTAGGTCTATGATTACTCCATTTACCATTTTGCCTCACTTGGATAAATTACAGGCCAGCCCTCTGTGGGCAGATAAACCATCTGGAGGCCACATGCAGTCCCTGGATGTCATTCCACATCGTGGGCGTCAGGAGAAGGACATGTCCCGGACTTGGACAGTCTTGCAGCTCTGGGGGGTCTCCAGTCAGCTCCCCAGTTCCAGGCTCTCCCTGCAGCTGGGATGGGTTTCTGGGTTTCAGGCCAGATTTGCACAGCAGCTTCTGGGGCAAGGTCTGGGGTGGGACTTGGGGAAGTGTGGGGACCCCCCAGGGAAATAAGACCATTGTAACTGAATGTATAGAAATGTTAAAAAGGCACACTACCCTTCAAAAGACTTTTTTGTGGTCACTGTATTTCTCTTCTTTGTCCACTTTCTGAGCACTTGGGGAACCCTCTAAGAAATACTTTAGTGCGAATGTCACGCAGTGCTTCCTATCCTATTTCGTGTCGAGACTGCACATGTTTTGGTTTGTTTTTTTCTTTTAAATATCTTTTTAGGTATCATTTTTGCAAAAAGCAAATCATTCCCATGTTCTCTGCAAAATAATTAAACATATTTAGTGAAGTCATTCGTTGAGCTTTACCTATACCTTGTTCTGTGAGCATTAGAATCGGGCAGTTAACATTATTTGAACATATTTCTGTAATATAATTAACAGCCAGGATAGGTTGATTCTGAAAAGGACATCTAGCAGTTCTGACACTGAGAATTAATTAGAAGAGAGAAGACAGATTTGTGCTCCGGCTAGAATTAACCAGCAGTTCAAAACATAAGCAGTCACCTTGGGCTCTTATAACACAAAATGACACTTCTTTTCTTAATGTCTAGCTTGTACAGTTTATTTAGACAAGTCATCTGCCTGTCAGCTCTGTTTTTTTCTTTTCTTTTTTTTTTCCTGTTTCATTAAATTTAGAAAATCTTGCTTTTCTTCGGCCAGTCCGAAGTTCATGTTTGTTGAATTTAAAAAAAAAATCACATTTGATGTGTGTCTGGGTTTGAATGGTTCAGATTCTTATCAGAGGTCATTCATTCTAGGAGGAAGGGGATGACATTCAACTTACCATTTCTTCCCAATTTTAAAGAATATCCCTTTAATTAAAGAGCTGAAAACTGTAGTAGTTGTTTGCCAGGAAGAGCCCACATAAAACGCTGGCACTGTATTTTGCTGATTTTTTTCTCCCAAGTGACCACAATTATTTTAATGCTTCCAAAGCGTCTTTTCTCATTTGACCACAACAAAGCCCCTCTTCAAATGCCGTGCGCTGCAGAAGCCAGCAACACTGGGCCAGTGGGGTTAATTCTGAGCGCACAAAGCACTATCGGAGGGCACAGAGGGCATCTGTTGGATAAGCTTTCAATATGATGGGGATGATAACAGATCTGCCACCTGTGCAGGAGACAAGTCATCTTGTGCAGCATTTGACTTTTAAAGTGTCATTTTATTTGTTTAAAAAGCATATTTTAGGTGAGCGGGTCGTGAACGTCAGTGTCAGAACTGCCTTTCTTCCCGCCCTTCTTCTGTTTTGGATCTCGGGATGTGTGACTTTTGTTTTAAGATATCTTGAGTAGGTACAGAACTGCGTTTCAAATTTATTTTGATAAAGATGCTTGAACATCTTCACTGTTGCCCCTCCCCTCCCCTGGAAAAGTCGCTTTTCTCTTGCGTGGCCATGATCGTACCCAGGCTTTGGGGTAGTCATACACAGGTCTTAGCATCTGGCCTCGCCTCAGACCGATGAAATCAGAACCTCTGGAAGTGGCACGCAGACACGGATACTGTCAGAGATCATTTGGGTGATTTTTAATGCGCGGCCTGGGTGAGAGAGCTGTAGAAGAACCAGGAAGACCTGTGATTGAATTCTGGTTCTTAATTTATGTGCTTGAGGACCTTGGGCAAGTTATTTTAGTGTGAATGAGATTCTGCTTTTCGACTAGGGTTGTCGTGCAGATTAAGGGATTATGGGACCCCTGGCAGAAGAGTCCAGCAAATCCAAGGTGCCATGAGGTCTGGAACCACGTAACACGTGTTTATCGACTGAAGCTGTTCTCGATAGCACTGCATATGGTCTGTGCATCCAGCCTTTTGGAAATTCTGAAACTCATGTATAAGGTTTTAAGTTGTGGTTTTTTTATATATTCTTTATGATGACCTAAAATCTAGTGTTACAGTGTAATCAGTTCTAGTTCTACCCTCTGGATTACGCAGAGTAAATCAGATTCCTCTGATTTAAGTTTAAGTTTAAGTTTAAGTCTGATGTTCACCAGACTTAAACTTAAGTGCCAGTTCTTCTAGCTATCTGTGCACCTAAGCCTCACTTTTTTCACCTGTAAGAGAGGTATAAATATTCTAAGGAAATGAAAGGAATTAAGAATTGCTACATGATAGTCCCACGAATACATGGATAATTTTGTATGTTTTTTCGTACTAAATCACCTCATTTTTTCCTAGTTACTTTTCACATTTTTCCAGACACCCTCACTTTTCTAATTGTCTTTAAAGGTGCTCGTAAGCTAATGTCCTTCAAATATGGAACCCAGAAGTAACTTCTGTTTAGTTGAAGGCTGAATTTCAAATTGTTAACACTTTCTTTGAATTTTGATCCTGCCCCCTAAAGGGGTCTCGTGCCATTAAATTTAAGAAGCATACTTTTTGTTTCATCATTCCAATACTTTGATAATAATATTGATTAAAATGAAGGAGCCAAGAATGCCTGCCATTGGAAATTTCTTTGTGAATTTATTTTAATTTGTTAATCAGTGTTCTTTGCCTAAGGTTGCTTTGCTTTTTGTAATTTCATCTAACTAAAGTCGTAGCCAGCCACAGTTTACTCTCCTCATTGCAAACAACTCTATAAAAACTTAATGAGACAGCCTTCTAATGCCCTGATATATATATACTGTATTTCTACCATCTTCCCTTCAGGCTGGTAACCTTACTGTAAGAGTAAATGCTACTTCTCTGGCAAAACTTGTTCTTAGCGAATCCATCCAAGCCAGCTCCCAGTGATTATTGTTTTTTCTTCTAGTTCCAGACAAACTCTATGTTCACAAAGTGATGCAGAGTTTTACCCCGACTTGTCATCCTTGTGTTGGTTATTAGTTTATAAATCTCCTGGCATTTTACAGGTACAAGGAGGCTGCGGTTCCAGGGTTATATTGAAAATGTCGTTGAATGTTTGCATGTGCTTGGAGAGCTGAACTACAGTACCAGCAGGGGATGTCTCTCCTGCCTGCCCTGGGCTGCAGTGTTTGTGGACGGGCGTGGTGGAGAAGTAGCCTCTGAGCGGGTGGGGGCAGCTGGAAGGGACCCCTGGCCCTTTCAAGTACCAGTTCTGGGCTGTATCTTTTAATCTCATTTGTTGCTCAAAACACCTTTCTAAGGTAAAGATTGTTACCCCATACATTTACTGATGAGAGTGAATCCTAAAGAGATTAAATAATTTACTTAAAATACCATAACTGGCTAAGTTCCAGACCCAAAATCTGAAATAGGTCTGGTTCTGGAGCTTATGTTCATTCTCTTATATAATCCTGGTCTCAGAAATCAGGTTTTTCTTTTTCTCTTTCTTTCTAGCTTTCTATTTATCTCCCCCATATTTTAATAGAATTGCTTTTCTTTTTAAGACTATAGGTATTCTTAAATACTTAAATCCAACGTCTTTACTTATAACAACTTAGTAGTAGTACCTAAATAAATGTGTTTCATCAGTCACTCTTAGACATTACACATGGCATTTTTAGAGTTGAACATAAAATTTAACGATGTGCTCATTCATAGCCGTGAAGGAGCCTGCCCACCGCTCCTATTGCCTGTGCCTCTGACCCTGTGCTCCTCTGCTCTTTCTTTTCAAATTCCCTTCGAGCATCCTCCCAGTTTTAGGGATATAGAGTGGCTTTTAAATCCAAGCTAAGAAAAAGTTTCAATGTAAAATGTGGAAAGGCAGATAAATGAGATTGCAGGCTCACCTGTTTAGGCTATAAGGCATAAACACTTACCACTTATAGCCAGCACATTTTTTAAAACGTTTCTTTCCTGAAAATGTCACTTGGAAATAGACTAATAACCTAATATGTGTCTGTACACTCAGGTTAGGACTTGGCTCATATTTGTTTCTTTCTTGCTTTTTCTTTATGAAAACAGACGACTCCTCTGAAATCGACGGTAGTAAGCAATAGGGAATTGCATGTCCTTGATGGTTCAACGCAGATACACCTGCTGTATTATTTAGCCATAAGCCAGAGAAAAGTTGTAGCTGAAATGGAAAATGGGGACATTCTGAACATGCTTTCAGAGAGCTGCCGGGGGGTGAGCCTTGACTCAGGGATGTAGAGTGTGGAGTCCGACTGGGTCTTTGCCGTGCGCGAGAAAACTAATGGAGACGTTCATTGGGGTAAGACAAATGGTAGTAAATGAGAAAACACACCATGAATTGCAAATGGAGCTGAGTTAATTTGTTGCTACAGTAGTGTTGCCCTACTGTTAAATGAAGGCTGTGTAATTATCTTGCTGGCAGAGATAATGTCAAAACCTCATTTCTCCTTACAAGCCTCGTTTTTACATGAGGGCTAATTGAGCTGCAAGGTGACAACTGATTATATATGGCCATCATCATCATCGGGTCCTCTTGCTCAATTTGCACATAGTGTTACCCTTTTTTTAAGTGAGGATTCTTGTCAGACTCGAAGGTATTAAAGAAACTTTTTGAACTGTTTTAATAATTTGCAATATTCTTTTTTATCTGTAAATTATTCTGGAATAAATTATCTTTGTCTTACATGCTTTAACACTTTCTATTCAATCTTCTAGCCTGCTTATACATAGTAGTTAAAGGAGAGAGCAATACTAGTTTACTTATTGTATTGTAGAACATTATAATAATTTGTTTATGAAATTTATTTATTTTCCTTTTTTATTTCTGGGAATTTAGGCTTTTTTAGGTGTTAAAAAATAAAATTTCAGATGTTCAATAATAGTGAAAGAGTACTTTATTCATCAAAGTCAACTGAATTTAAATTCTGATTTCTTTCTTTTACATATCTAGGACTGTATTCATTATTAGCCTGTAAGTCTTTTCTATCTTACTACCATGGTAAGTTTTTTTAAGGTGAAAAGACATACTGCTTTATTTTTCAAGTGATAAAAGGAAGCAGGTATGACACGGATGAAGTTCAAATCTCATCCAGAAGTTTTGAGGGTCTGGTGTTGATTAGCTCAGTGATTCTTCATCTTTGGCAATCAGTCATCAGCGTCATCTGATAGGCTGGGTAAAACCCAGACTTTTGGGGCCCCTACCTCCCAGAGTGTCTGTGAGAATGTCCTGGTTTCCCCTGCCATCCTACTTCATGGAAATAAAGATGTTTGCTTAGCTTCAATCCAGTCTCATTAACTGTGGCTCAGTCCATGCGGAGGCAGCATTACCTAACAGTAAAATTTTCTACTTATTAAAAATCCGAAGGATTGAATGATGTAACCATTGTTGTGGTTGTGGATGAATCTGAATCTACATGAGACACAATCCATTATCTCAAGGAAAAGGCAAATCAATAGTGGCTGTTTACTTGTAGTTCAAATGCATGGGCAAAGTGGCCCTGTGGGTGACTCTCCTAGTTCAGTATGAAATTCTGAATAGGAATTCAGGGTGAGGGTGCTCAACATGGGTAGTTGGAGGGGAGCGTTTCCCTACTTGTGGGCCAGCTTCAGTTTGACAGTAGTCAGACCAGTGGGGGCTCTTTGGAATCAAAGGGTGGGCTGGAACTCAACAGAAAACCCGTAGCAACTCGGCTACTTCTGCAGGGTCATTGTCAACAACAGCAAGTATGCAAAAGGCGCATAATGGGAGAAAACTAGCGTGTTACCAAATATTTTGTAGCACTTTTATAATTTCAGATAGCTCACATTTATTTTTATCCTATGCCAAGTATCTCAGATAATCTTTAGAATAACCATATGAGGTAGATAATATCTATTTTTAATAGAAGAAGAAACCCAAACATAATGAGATTAGTCACATATTCGGGGTCACACCACTAACAAGTGACTCGTTTGATTCTAATCCAGTGCTGTGGTTTGGACACACACGCCTGTCTCCAGTTCACTGACAAGAAAATGGGAACTCAGGGAGCTGAACTACTCATTTCAGAGTAGACAGCCAGCACATGCCGACCTGTGGTTCCCATGCCACCCTTCTGGCTCTTGAGTTATGTGGTTGCTCTTGCTTCTGTTATTTAACCTTAGTGTTGTGAAGACCAGGCCTTACGTTTTCTCCATCAGAGTTTTTCTGTCCTAGTGGTGTCCTGAGGGTGCTGCATGGAGCCCTTGACTCTGCAAGTGGCCTTAGGCCTAGTGAAGGAGTCAGGAAGTGGTGCCCAGCCTGCCGCCAGTCATAGTAAGTCATTCAGCCTTAGATTTTAAGCAAGAGTTTGCTAGGAGCATTTCCACCACCTGAGAAGTTGTAAAATAATATGCTCTGTTCTATGTCACATACTAGGACTCTGTTTGCTCTTGCTTATTCAGTCAGTATAAAATGCATCTCACAGAAAGGAGAAAGTATCCTTGGGTGCCACTTGTCAGAGGTTTTTGCCTCCCTCCTCCCTAAACACTGGGGCACTTTTCGGGTCACTGGAGTTGCTGCAGGTGATCCTGCTGCCTGGTGCCCCTGTGTAGCTGCAGAGTTGCTATACCCTGGCCCCTGGTGGGAAAGAGAGTGGGTGTGAGGTCAGGGAGGTAGGAACCCAGCATGCCTGAGAGAGAAGGGGTATTATTCCTGGGGGTGAATTCCAATATACCTGCTTGGAGAAACCTAAACCAGAGTGATCCTCAGAAAGGGGAGTTCCCTGTTCTTCAGGGTTTGGCATTGCCCAGAAAAGATCAATTAGGTCAGTTGAAAAGTGAAGCAAATACCTAGACATACCCTGCAAAAGAGGGGAGTCTGTGAGCTGTGTGCCCCACCTTGTCCCTCTGCTGTTATCGCCTGCACTCTTCAGGGGAAGAGAATAATGGTGACAGTCTGGTTGACAGGGGTGTGGCCTGCAGGTGTGCTGCTCAGACTTCCGTGACCATCCAGACAGCGACAGTAGTCTCAGAAGAAAGTGGGGGAAAGACCATTGGAGAAGAGGAAAAAAACAAAGCACAAAGATCCAGCTTTGAAAATGAAGTTGATACAGATCAAAATTTGAAAAGAGTCATGGGACCATCATTCGTAGGGAAAAAATAAAGAGAAAGTGCTTCAGCCAAGTGTGGCGGGCTTGCACGCAATGCATTAACTACACGCCCTGCCCCCCGCAGTGACCAGTGTCATCACGAATCTCCTCACCGGTTTAAGTGCTATGTAGTTTTTCGTTTTTTACACTCCACATTTAATTCAGCGCAGGGACAGCTGTGCATGCTTTTAGGTAAACCCTTTGTCAGTTCTAGTGCTGCCTGCGCTCCTGGCAGCAGAGCAGGGCCGTCTGCGATTATTTTATTAAGTTCTGTAGCAGATGCCATTATTCACCCCCACTCCAAGTTGTAATTTTAAATGTCTGGTTTGATTCTGCCTACAAGGAAAAAATCAAGTGTATTGCAGAAATAACTTTGAAAACTGCAGCATTCCACAAAAGGTGTAAATAATGTGCACATGGAATTTTTTTTTGCAAAGTGAATGGAACTACTTGTGTTATCAAAACTTACCTTTCTTACATTGTGACATACTAGTTTTACAATGATAAGATATATGTATATATTGCAAAATGATTATCTAGTTAACATCAATCATCACATAGTTACATGTTTAAAACTTCCTTTTCAAAGGAGTGGCATTCTCTTGCGTTTTGAAAGGAGCTTTGGACTGATTGAGCTTTGCTCTTTTTACCCTGTCAACTCACTGTACAGCCTATGTCTGCCTTAAAATGGGACTGTCCCAAATGGAGGGAGAGAGACTGCAGAGAGCAGCCAGCCGTGGTTGTCAGCACCGGGAGGGGGCAGCCGTGGGCATGAGTGGGAAGAGGCCAGGGATGCTGCCTGGCAGCCTGCAGTGCACAGGGCGGTGCCCCCAGCAGAGAAGGATCACCCCCACGTGACGGCCGTGCTGGGCTGAGAAACCGCTCTAAAGAAGGCACGTACAAAAGCCATGGTGCAGAAAGTTGAGTTTTATATATGCACTTAATGTTTTATTTGATAACATTTAATCGTGATTAAAGAAAAATATGTTAAAGACTGTGTGTGTATGAGAAAGAGAGAGAGAGATTGGAACAGCGCATTTCTTCATTCATTTTGGAAAGTGTTTGTTGGAGAAGTTGGAAAACTGGGGTTTTTCCTTCCTTCAGTATGTACTGAACCCCACTCTATGCAAGACATTGATGATTAAGAGGGGACATACTCCCAAGGCATTGGCGGGTGAATGATGAAAAAGGTCAGAGACTTCCAAAGCCACAGGCTGAGTGCGGTGAGGAGGTAAGGACCGGACCCTGTGGGGCAGGAGGGATGAAAGAGACAGACCCGAGACACACGCTCTCAGTGTGGGGGGTGGGGCTTGCAGTAGAAGGTCCCTGAGCCGAGCCCTGAAGGACAAGTGGAGTGACCAGGAACCAGAGGGAGCCACGCACAGTACCCTACCCGTCTCTGGATTTTTGTGTCTAGCTGTCTGTCTCTCTCGAGTGTGTACTAACGGCTTCACAGCTCTCTGGCTCTCCCTCTATTTGGGGCTCTTGCTTGCTGCCCGGTTTCTCTGTTTGGCCAAGCTCAGTTTCTGGCTCCTTCCTGAGCTGTTGGGTGGTGCTGTCTGGCTTTCTCAGCCTCGCCGCTTCCTTTTCCCTCGAGGTCCGGCTGTACCCTGGGCTCCCTGGGGACCGCATGCCCTCTTGTTTCCGCTCTGCCTGGTTGCCAGTTTTTTCCTCCCTTTTTCCCAGCCCTGTAGTCCAGTCTGTGTGTCTGTACTGTGAAGAGATAACGGTAGGTGCGGTGCTTGGCGAAGGACAGAGAGAAGAGTAGAGGGTGGGTGATAGTGAGGCGTAGGGCTCGGGGAGGGCAGAGAGGCAGGTTCTCAGTGGGGCATCAGGAAAAGGAGTTCGGGTTTTTGAGTTGTAGGCACCAAGGAGCCATTGAAGGGTCGACCTTCAAAATATGTCTAGAGTTAGACCATTTCTTAACACCTGGTAAAGGATTTTTAGCAGGCAGGTGATGTAAGTTTACCAGCTAGAACAACAATGCACGGCCCGTGGCATAGCGGGGGAGTGGAGAGGTGTTAGCTGATCTGGTTGAGTTCCAGGTCTAGTGCTCGGAGCTTAGACCTGTCATTGAAGCTCTTCGTGCCTCTGTTTTCTCAGCACTTAACAACTGCATCATTTTCACAGGATTCTGCTGGAACGTTCAGGAAGAGTTGGGGCAGTTTTAAACGATCTGTGTGGATCAGTATGACCGCACGTATTGCGTGGGGCCGGTGCAGCGCTTGGGGCAGAGGAAGGAGACCTTTGCTCCAGAGAGGTTTAGTGGGTTTGGTGAAGGCTTTGATTCCCGCCCAACATTCTGGGGAGGGGTGACAGGGAGGAGGTGTCAGGGGCGACTCTGAGGCCTGTGTCTGGGTTTTGACTAACTGTGGTCTTCTGCTTTCTTTTCACGGTGACTCCCAACTTCTCTGAGCTTTGATGGGGTGGGACGTGGGTACTCTACACAGGGAGGATAGTGGAGTTTGAGTTTAAAAATAGATGCGAAAGAGCAGGAATTGGGTGGCAGGAAGGCTGATAAAGTTTTTGGGTTGGTTGTTGACTTTTTAAGTCGCATCGGTGCTCTGAAGCACACTTAGGTACAGCAGCAGAGAATTAAGTTTGCGCATTCAATGTCTGATTCCGTTGTTATTTCATGTTATCATAGGCTCAGCCCTGTTAGTAAAAGATACCTGTGTAAAAGTCCTGTTAGTTTACCTGTTAGTAAAAGTCCATGTGTATCCACTGTTAAAATGTGTGTCATGTATTTCATGCTCACTACATGTTAGTGCTAAGTGTGTACGTACATCGCCCCTACATCAGAAACCTTTGGAGACAGAGGTTGTCAGCGCTGTACCAAGGAGGTGACTTCAGCCCCAGAAAGGTAGATGACGTGCCCCGAATTATGCATATACCCAGTCTTAATAGAGCCCAGTTTCTAATCACTTTTGTGTGATCCCAAAGCCTGTGCTTTTCCTATAATAATATGGAGCCATTCTATACAATTAGTATCACTTTAAGTTCAAGATTAATGAAATGACATGGAAATGCTCTGAAAAAGTCAGGGGGTAGAAAATCATCCATCTGCGAACTGTAAGATGTGGATCGTGACTCTGAAGCGCTGTACAGATTAACTTATGTCCTCAGCTTGTTCCATGGCAATGATGTTTGATTTCTGCCTGTTTTACAGTATGAGTATCATGTACTGAACGTGTTTAGGAATTCAAAATAATATCTTATGAAAGGTGCATTAATAGGAAGTCGAGTCTTGGTGCAGGAATAGAAAAATAAACAAATGAAACCGAACATGGAGTCCAAAACAAAGCCACACCGATAATGTCACTTGACATATGACAGGTGATACTATAGATTGGTCGGGGAGGATGGACTTTTTAATCAGTGATGAAGGGACAGTGAGTTATCCATATGGGGGCAGGGGGTGGGGTTGGGATCCCCCCAAATCGACCCCCAGTGGATTGAACACAGAAGTCGAAAGGCGGAGCTGTGATGTTCTCAGAACCAATAGCAGAGCACAGCTGTGAGACCTCAGATTCCTTAAGGAAGACAGAAGCGTGAACCATAACAGTTTGATAAATTCAACCACATTACAGTGAAAGGACTAGGCACTTGTAAAAGAGAGTGACAACCTACGCATGTACCTCTGGCCTCAGACTGGGGGAAGCTTCTAGGGACATAGAACACTGTCCAAGTTCAGGATCTAAAATACCTCCGAACGTAAATCAGCAAGTGAAAAACCAATACCTGATAGACAGGAGGGCAGATGAAGAGAACAGATATTTTATAAAAGAGGGGATGAAAACGGCCTATAAGCACGAACTGTGTTCAGCTTGATCAGAAATTAGGGAACTCTCCCTGAGACCACAATGACATACGCTTTGTCACTCATCAGCTTGGCAGAACTTGACATCACAACGCACATTCTTAGCAGGGTGGGGATGATGGGATTCCTGACCAACTGCTTCGGAGCGTGCGCTGCTCTGACTGTTGGGGTGGAAAGGGCGGTGACCAGTAATGGCAGGTCTCAGGGACTGGCCGTTGTCTCCAAGCTATATGATTACAGAACCTTCTACACCTTTGTGCTAGGAGTCGTGGTAAAAAATACTCATAGAAGAAATCTTTGTAAGACTGAAAAACCAGGCAGAACCCTCCCCCACCCCCAAGTGTGTATTAGCAGGAGAATGGATAAACTGTAGAATATTCATTGAGTGGAATAGTATATCAGTAGTAAAAATTAAGTAACTTTGGCTACCTGTGTCCACGTTAATGAACCTCAAAATACAGTATAGGAAGGAAAAAGCAAGTTGCAGATTTATATATATATATGACATGGTATGTATATATTGTATGATTCTATTTATACAAAGTACAAAGACTGGCAAAACTAAACAGTATTGTTCACGGATGTGTAATCTGGTGGCAAAACTACTGAATTAAAAAGAAAAAGATTAAATCAGAATTCAGGGTTAGCTGTCACAGGAGGAGAGCAGAGGGAAGGTATAAATGCCACCGACCCTGGGGCGGGGCATCTGGGATTGGTCGGTGTTCATGTTCCTGGCCTGGGCCGTTGCTCTTTAAACTGTTCGTGTGTTTTCTCACAGTCTTAACCATGTAAACTGTATCTCACCATGCTTAATAAAAAAGGGGCAAAACAAATGCAATTTGTTATTTTCTTCATTGTTTTTGTTTCTGTCCCATTAATAGTTTAGATTCATGCTCTATAAAAGAAGATACGCTTTCTTGCAGGGAATATAGAGATGTAAACTCATTCATTACATAATCTTAAAAAATGTTGTCAGGGTTTGGAACGAAGGGGCAATTCAAATGACTTCCAGGTAGAGCTGCATTTCGATCTGCCTGTGGTTTAGTACAAAGTAAAGTGTCTGGTCTCTGGACTTTGGGCCGACAGACCCAGCTCTGCCCCTTAGCCAGTCTTGTGACTTTGGAAAATCCCTTCCCTCTCTGAGCCTCAGCCTCTCCCCCTGTAAAATGGTGTAATATTAACCCCTCCCTCAGAAGACGGCTGTGGGATGGCGTACGAAGTCCGTGAACCGGAAGGTGAAGTGCAGGTCTAAGTTAGAAGTGTGTGTGTGGGGTCAGAATCCCAGGTACCTCTCTGTTGCTGAGGCCCCTCGCCTGCCCCTTGTGTTGGGCCAGATCTGCTTTGGAAATTGCGCGACTCCCTTTCGAACCATACAGATTCCCTCAGTGGGGGTAGATGGGAACACGCATCCCTGATTCGCTGTCCTGTTCGCCAGTCCTCTGGTAGCGATGTCCCAGTCTGTGCACTCGTCCCCCCAGGTCGGCAGGAGTTTTCCCTGTTGGCTGTCACCACAGGCACCTGGTAGCTCCTGCTTTTCTTTACCTCTGAGCTGCTCACCAGAGGGGGAGAAGGGCGCTCAGCCCCCAGTTTCTGGCAGCCCTTACGGTGGGGGAGAGACAATTCCATTGAGAAGTCCCGTGGGCATTTCCAGTCCCTACCACACAGGGTTCCTGGGTGAGTCAAAGTGGGACTCGAAATGGGCCCACAGCTCTGACAGTAAAAATGCACAGTCCCATCCAAACCTTTGTACCCTTACACACAAGCAGCCACAAAGTGGGACCTGTGTCCACTCAAGCTGGCACTGGCCAGCGTGGCAGGCAGTGTGTACATGAAACAACATACAGCGGCGTGTACATGTAACTACTTGGAAAGAATCTGCAGACAGGAACTTCCCACTTAGAACTTGGATTCTTCCATAACCTTATCAAATGGCATCACTGCGTATCATGAGATACTGGGGAATAAAACAAGATATAGACAAGCTTTATAAAGAGCTGGGGTTTGAGATTAAGTTTTGAGGCTGGCTTACCTTTTTTCTGCATGACTTGCCACGTTGACTTTTAAAAAGAGGACCTGAAACAAAAAAGACACCTATCTCAGTAAATCTTGGTTTTAGAAATCCATTAACAGCAAGGATGCAGAAACCAAGCACTGGCATAAATACCGAGGAGGAAAAGATCAGGTATTATAAATTTTCAGGCCATCTGTATACTAAGTACAGCGATGAGTGAATCATACGTCTTAGCTGAGTGCAAATCATATAAGCCTCTGCTCTTTGTAGCTGGCTGTAAAACCTTGAATGCTCAGCAGTACAGGCAAAAGCTCTCAAGTTTTTTCTAACTACGTTAGATGGAAAATAAAAATGTTTGTAGCTTAAAAAGTGAAACTGAGAAATATAGAAAAAAGACTTAATTTTGAAAAAAGAATGTTTTTTATTATTGACTTTTCCTAAGTCCGATTTATTTAATATACTGGTAGTGACATGCAAACCCCAAATATATGAGGGTTTTTTTTTTTTAATGTCTGGAATAGAAGCAAAATGATGTCTCTCCGTTTGAAATAACTATTCTATCAGTTCTGCCAAGGTACTGAGGTGGGTTTTTTTTTTTTTTTTTTGGTAGGATTTACATTCCACCTGCTTCCCAAACAGATTTGCAGTTAGACTAGTTTGACTCTGAAGATAAGAAGACTGTATCCAATGAAATAAAAGAAATGTGCCTTGTTAATGGGTTTATATGTTTCCGAATCAAACACAGTGTAGATAGCTTCTGCAATAACAACAACAATGCTCAGACTGTGGCGGCTGTAATAGTTTCATCCTCTCTCTGCTGTCATTCTAACCTTCCCTGTTTGCCATAGAACAGCTGTGCTGCAGAGCCAGTTTCATCAGCTGCCAGCCAGCGCGGCATCATTAATGCCATCTCAGAGATGTCCAAGTGAAGACAGGGCCTGAGTCTTTTATACCAGAGGCTGCTGTGACTTTTGGGGCTCAGTGAAGACTCGGCTGCCCTCGCTAGTGACCTCATAATTTCCAGAAGCAGGTGGAGGTGGCAATTATAGCTTCGGCCACCATCTTGAACTTTCTGTAGTAAGTGATGAATTGCAAATGGCTAGACCCTGCGCACAACAATAAACCCAAATAAATCTTCAATGTGTAATAATGACAACACGGAAAGACTGGCAGCTATAACAAGGCCTCTGTTGTCGCCCACTTCACTGTGGCCTTGATATCCATCATTATCAGCCCGAGCCAGCTCAAGAGCTGGACAAGAAGGTCCGAAGAAGGATGAGTTGTTTGCGCTGAAGCGTCCAGTTGGTCCCATCTGGACGAGAGTAAATGGGATTTTTTTTGCCCGCTCACTAGGCCAGAGCTGTCCATCATCGTAGGCAGGTATCTGATCACTTCATGCTGTGGGACAATATGGCTTTCCACTGCCCGGTTCTCTCTTGGTAGTGCAATATAACATTTTCGCCCCGTCTGAAGGCTCTCGGTTCCTTCTCAGTTACACAAAAATGCAGCTCTGTTTACAAAATGAAGCTAATGGCATTTTCCATCGCTGACAAATAACTTCTCAGATGAGCACATGATTTTAATACAACCTGAATCCCAGTTGAAATCTGTGCCTTGGATCATATGAGGTCATGCTGAATAATGTATATTTTCTTCAGCATAATATAATTTATTATTAATTTTGAAGCAGTCATAAAGACAATACAAAACATTGTGGGAATTTTAAAATTATTTGTAAGGTATTACCGAAATTCCCTAAATACTTTACTATTGTTGACGCACACACATACATTCTTGATAATAACAACGTGCCCGTGACATTTCTGTCAAAATTAACTGAAAACCGTGTGATTTAAAATAAAGCCATCTTCACTTGAATGGCTATAATCATATTGATCAACACAATATAATTCTTGAAATGACTGTTCTCCCCCTTAAAGGCATATCCAATGTTTTTAAAAAAGTCAGAGCCTTCATTTCTGATGACCATGTAATTATATATTTTATATACTATCTTTATTGTGACTATGATGTTTTTGAAATAAAAATTTAGTAGCTGATAGGTGATCAATTCCCTTCTCTATTAACCACAGACATCTTTAATAAAGATTATAAACATTCTCTTAGTCTGTTTTTATTACCTTTTTTTCCTATTTATTTCCCATCTTTTCAGGAAAAAGATCATATAACTATTTCTTAACACCTTGGACTTGGTGGTGTCCTTCAAAAAAAATGAACTCATTAACAATAGACAGCGGAACCCTTTGCTTATTTCTGCTTTTGATTTATGGTCCTCTTTTTGTTATTATTACGCCAATGCATATTTTTAGATAAACCAGTGATTACATCATTCAAGTTCACTTTAACTCCTGAGATGTCTAGAGGTAAGATGTCTGAGGTTTCCATTTCTCCCAAGTGCACCTGACATGTCCTCAGTCACTTGTCTTTCTTTCCCGATAAATCTTGTGTCCTTGAGGCTCCGAACTCATGCAGATTTCTTTGCATTTTAGTGCCCTGATGGAATAACAACTTCCAGTTTCAAAGCCCAAGCAGACTGTTTCCTTTCTGCAGACCTAGCATCCCCCCTGTTGGCCACATGGAACATGTCAAGAACACTGTTTTCTCATATTGGAACTGAGGCCATTTGTTTTCGGACCACGGGCAGTTTCAGCCTATTTTTGGAACCCCTCTGTGGACTGCCCATCCATTCTCACATAATTTATGACGGCACGGGAGCATCTGGACTTCCCATCCCTGTCCAGCGGAAATCCTCGGGTGCACGCAGGCTCTTTCCCGTGCCCTCCTGAGGCTCCCTCACTGCCTTTCCTTCCTCCGGAGCAGATAAGCCAGCACAGAATTTGTATTAGGCCACAAACACCTTTAGCCAGACATGTTATTAAATGCAATGATGTAATTACATGTTGAATAGTATCCATATGTATATGGATATGTCATATGAACCTGCTTAAGAACCTAATGAACAGCAATTTGTTGAAGTGTCTCCTGTATATGTAAAGGCTAACTTCTCATTGAGGTGGTTTCAGTAGCAAAAAATACATATATATGAGGTTTTATTCATATACATTAGGCTGAGCTATTAGTGTGTCAGTATTTTCTGTAGGTATTTCACATCTAGACCTATGACTTATGTTGGAATGAGATATTATTAAACAATTTATCTGAATCTGTTAATAAAGCTCTTGGCATTTAATACTAAGAAATCTTACTAATGGCATCCAAGACTATGATGACTGAAAACTAAATAATTTAAATGAAATTGGATGATATTAAATGGTTGCAATTATTGAGTAATCTTCAAGCATTCAAGTTATTTTACTTACTCGCCATTTGACCCTATACAAGTTGTATAGCTCCTAACTAAATCCTACTTTTCCTTTTGTGAAGTGGGTTAATCTTGTAGCCTTTTATTGTGTTAACGAATGTAAACGGTTAGGTGATTTCTGGCACAACATTTTCAAGAAGTGTTAGACAGTATTGTTCAAATACAGCATTTGTGTTTCTGTGTCTTAGTTTACGGGTCAGATTGCTAATGGAGTAGGCGAAGGGAAATTTGGGGGCACCGTTTTCAAGGTTCAAATAAAAAAGAACAGCAGTCTTGACTTTTTGAATGCATTAACCTAAGAGCAGTGGTAGTGAAGTTCTCTGTGCGTTACAATTACCTGCAGGGCTTCTTAAAGGACACATTGCTGGCCACCCCACCCCCACCCTCCCAGGTCTCATTCAGAGGGTCTGGGTTAGGGTCTGAGAATTTTCAATGCTCACAAGTTCCCAAGTGACGCTAATGCTTCCAGGAACCCCGGTCTCACGAGACTCTTCCCTTAACTGACACAGAGTGAAATGAACCCGTCCATGACATCCTGCACTTACTATTTGGGGACACTGGTACCAAGCAGGGTGCCCATGCCACCCCTAGAGCGCGAAGACATTGTTTACTGACCAGAAATCATTTTCTATGTCTGACCTGACCTGATCTGTACTCCTGACGGGGCCAGGCGTCTCTGTTTTATTCACCATGAATGAGAATTTCCTGTTTTATTTTCCTAAGAAGCTGGGGGTTCTACAATGAGTTTGATTAAAATAAAATATCATTTCAAAGTATGAACTTTTTAGAGATTTATAGTGTAACATATGTGAGTGAAACCTTATCTTTCCATGTCAGCAAAAATTCTCATGAAATCTATGTCTGTATGCTGTGTAATCACACTCAACTAGTCATGCAGTGGCCTATCGATTATCATGTGTCTTACTTGCATCCCTACATATAGTTAAATAATTATATTAGTATAATACACAACTATAAAAATACAGTTCATTATCACAGACTTTATTGCTTATACTGAAAATATTTGTTCATTAAGATTACATAAAGCAGACAGTCATTTTTGGCTGGCTAATAGAAGTAAAAAATGGTTTTAAAAATCACATTTTAAAAATTACTTCATTTGTAGTTCAAAGTCAGCTACTTTATTTTTTTTTTAAATATTTTATTTATTTATTTTTAGTGAGAGAGAAAGGGAGGGAGAAAGAGAGGGAGAGAAACAGCAATGTATGGTTGCCTCTCACATGGCCCTCACTGGGGACCCGGCCCGCAACCCAGGCATGTGCCCTGACAGGGAATCGAACCGGGACCCTCTGGTTCCCAGCCCACGCTCAATTCACTGAGCTACACCAGCCAGGGCTCAGCTACTTTATTTTTGGAAATAAATTTTACTGGATGAGTTTCCATTTCTGAAGCAAGTTATTAAACACTTTTTATTTATCGATAGATTTTTGTTCAGTCTTTTTTTTTTTAACCAAGAAGGTAACAAGAAAATTTGACCTTCAGTTGTGGATGAGTGCCCTTCACTAAAAAAAAAAAAATCGCAATTAATGATGATGACATAATCAGTTTGCCTTTAACACTACCTTAGATGGCTTTATTTTTTTGTGTGGTGATGGTGTTTCTACATGGGAATGGCAACTTTGAGGGCAGTGACTGTCTAATGCATCACGACTATGTCCCTGCGGTCACACCACTACCTAGCACTGAACAAGTATCCATGAATATGTGGTGAATAAGTGAATAATAGGAATTATTGTTGTTGTTGCCTTTTATTGAGCACCTAGTCTATGATAGGCCTTTTGCTAGGGATTTATATGTCTTCACTCCTCACCCCAGCCTATAAAACTACATGTTCTTAATCACTGAGGAACCTGAGGCTTGGAGAGATTAGAAACCTACCCAGTGCCACAGCTCAAATGGTGGGCCCTTGTCTTGGTCACAGAACCTAGGCCTTGACACTAAACCATGCTGCCCCTAAGCCTCGCATTCTCGGGGGTAAGATAGGAGCATGTGCCGTATTCAGGGAGAGAAGAACGGAACACGTATGAGGTTGGCATTTCGGAAGATGGGCAGCTGAACCTGTGGAAGAGACATGTATTCCTTGCAGAGCTCTCCCATTAAAGAAGTAATCAGGAGGAAATGAGGTTTGATTTTGTTTGCACATCATTTAAAGCAGTTGGCATCCAAGTAACGCATGGTTTTTGCACCCAACTAACCTGTGTACCTAAGTGCTGCAAATATTTTCAGTCATTAAACTTTTCCTGTTTTCTAACTCCCATTAATTTGCATAGGACAGGTTAGTTTCTAGATTCACTTGCCGATTAAGAAGTCCTCGTGGTTTGTATATATTCCTTTCCTTAACGAATTCTCTCAGTTGGCTCTTTGTTTATTCCATACGTAGCTCTGAGTAGATCCGTCTTCCACAGGAATGGGAGTGATCACTAAATGCTGACTGAATGGAGAATGAATGAACAAATTAGTGAACGAACGACCTGAGGCCGTAAGCATTTCATGAGTTCCCTTTGAACGATGTTGTATGAGCTGTAGCTCAGATGCAGTGGAACCATTCACTTGTACCATTAGGTCAGAGATGGAAAAGGAAGATATCAAATCAAATAGACTTCTCATGGGATCCTGATCTTCCGATACACAGCAGCTGGAATAACGTAAATGCTTCTGGAGCATTTTCATCCCAAAGCAGCATTTACCATCTTCATTTCCCAAATGTTAGGTATGACTGACAGCCTGCAAATCCATTGGCTAATATTTGAGGGAGGAAAAATGGGGCGGGAGAGTCCATAGCCCGAAGAGAAATATGAATTCGTATCAAACTGGAAAAATACCTTGAAGCATTTATCTGAATTACCAGTTATCATTTGGTCATTAATTGAGATTAATCAAAACAAATCTCGCACGGTGCCTTGTCCACAGTAGGTGGACAAAGTTGATGATTTTGTCTGCTTGTTTTTTTTTTTTTTTTTTTTAATATAGGCTACATTGTAGAACTTGCTAGAAAAAAAAATGGAAAGATCCTTTTCTTCAGATCAAGGACTTTTTGTATCAGGCGTTGAGAGACTTGACTTGTCAGACCCCTAGTGACTCACAAGACTGTGCTTTTAACTGTGATGACAGGACATCTGTACACGAGATTTGAGACTGCAGGGGAAGAAACAAGGGCACTGCTGATTTGTCTTAGGAGGCTCAGGAGCCCCAGCACTTCTTCCTGCGGAATTTCCATGCGTTGAGTGGAATCTGCAATTTATGAAGCAGCGTAGGTTTACTAGGGAAATGAAGTCACAGTTCAGAAGAAATTGGCAGGGTTTTCAGCCTGAGTCATGTTTTTCTTTCCTTTGTCTTAAAAGAGCGAACCTTACTTAGAAGGACAGAGGCCCTGGCGTTATAGGGGTGGTGCAAAAGGAGTTACGGAACCTGATTCGAATTTGCCTGTCAAGGAACTTATTTCAGAAGCTATAGATGGATGGATTTGTCCCAGAATTGCTCTAATGTGTCTAGTTTTGTGGCCAAACCCTGAGCAAACCCTCAAAAAATCAAGTTGTAGTAAATCTTTATAGGAGTTCCTATTTCATCTTCATTGTTAGAACAATAGCAAGGGTATATTTTGGGGTAACTACTCCCAGGGCAGGTCTAAAGAGAGAGGCTGTGGAAGCAGAGATTCTAGATGACACTCAGAGGCTTTTTTTTTTATTTTTGCTTCTTTTCACCTTTAGCTACATAATCCTAGCAGTGACGACTTTACAATCTTTACTGCTAGAAATCTCAATGCTTATTCCTACCACTATTTCATTAAAGGCTTATCCTGAATGTTAAATCAGAGTATTTGCTGAAACCCGCTTGCCACTGGAATGGTTCAGAGTATTCTCATAAGCTGGAATCCGAGCAGATGAGAGAGCAGCAAGCACGATCCTGGAAGCACTGTGCACGCCAGCGTAACAAAGGCCAAACCATGGTCTTACTGTTGAGAGAGAAGTAATCATGGCTATATCACTTTTTTAAAAAAATCTACATTTTTGAAAAAAATTGACAAGTTCTTCTTCGTCACTGCTATCAGTATAAAAACCCACTTTAGTCCACCCACAATCATGGAGTTTTTTGTGGAAAAACCAGGGGCTCTGACACTTTAGGACAATGATATACCTTCCTTCGGTGCTTCCTTGGGAAGGCGGCCTGCTGCAGAGGGGGCTTAGCCGTGGGGCCGTCTGCTGACTTTCTGCTGATCTGTTTTTCCTTCTGTTTTAACTTCTCCTTCACCTTGCCTCCCTCTCTCCTTCCCTCCTTTCCCTTTCCCTTCTTTCCTTCCTTAAATTTCACTTTAAAGAGCTCTGGAACCCCTTTGTGATTGTACCATAATCAACTGTGCTTTCCTTATCAGTCATAAAGTTGAAGTAAACTATCAATGACTTTTAAATAGTGTAACCTCCAGAAACTTTTTTATTGAAAAAAGAAAAACAAACTCCAAAGGAATGTAATTTTAATTTAAATGTCGAAAAACTTTAGTTTGTCTTGACATGCTGATATTTATCCTAAGCTATTTTTATGTTCAACATATTAACCAAAACTGGGTGATTATAAGGAAAGTAGTGGCTATTTCAAAAATACAGTTGGCATGGACACGCATTCATTGAGTTTTTATATAAATACGTGTCTAAGTAAATTGCAGAAACAATCAAGAAATCAAATCTTTCAGGGCTACCTACTGCCACTGCTTCCTGTGCACTGAGGTTCCTACCACGGCCATTACTATAAAACGTTCCCTAAGTACATAAAGGCTCTGATCGTTAAGATTTTTATTGCCAGCCACACATACAGAGCTGCAAATTGCCTTGTTTCAGATTTATTATGTATTACTCCAGAAATTCTATAAAGATCAAAAGAACTGATTACAATGTTGACCTTTGCATTAACTCATCTGAATTTAAATTCGAGTGTTTGATTTGGGAAAATAAGTCCATTTATCATGGGTCTGCTACCGAGGGGGTGTGCAGCCCTGATTGGGAGTGCTGAGACCCAATTTATTTATTGAGCGTGGGCCTGAAAATTGTTTGTAGGACAAGAGGAGCTGAAGGCTGACCTGCCGCGGCGGCGCGCCAGGGGACCCGCGGGGACGTCGCCCTTCTCCAACCTCAAGTAGTCAGTCTGTGCTGCTCTTCAGGTGTTCGACTGAGCCAGACATAGACTGTTTTAAAAAATATAAACCGTTCTTTGATTTTAAATTAAGGGTCCTTCTTTTACTGGGAAAATAACTGTTTTCAACCTAGAATTTACATTTTGGAGGAATATTGAAGTGCTTCTCATTCTAACATGAAAAAAGCCTTTATATTATACTTGAACTCACACTTGTTCATGGTTTTTTTTTTTTTTCTTTTTTCCTGAATTACTAAGAAAAAACCTGTTTGGAGTAATATCTTCCTATGTAGAATGGCAGCTTTAGCTAACTTTCACCTATTGAACTATTCAGTTTTCACCACATAAAAATTCTAACTGTGCACCCTTGCACTATATCCACATCTACCCCCCAAATTGCGTCTTTCACCCACACTGTAGAGTCTTCTCATCTGCCCTTAGGTGGGCAGAGCGTTCTAGAAAGTGATTCGATAAAGCGAGGGTTGACGGCAGTCAGCGCAACGTGTCAGCACGAATCTACCCCAAGACAACCACACTTTTTTGATAGCAGAGCATTCCTAATGACGTGGGAAAGTGCGGGCCCAACACCACGAAGTAGAGAGATGATGGGCACAAACTTGGCCTAGAGGAACCCGAAGACCCTGCTGGTAAAAAAGCATCCGTTGTGGGTTAGGATTTACACCCATCTTAACACTTAAGGGTCAGCTCTTCTGCCCCTTGTAGTGATTAACCCTCCAAGCCAAGTCCCGCTCTGACTGGAGAGGCCAGGGTGTGACCATTTGCCAAGTTTCAGCGGGCAGACTGGAGACAATCAGAGGAGCCCCTTGACGTCTGCGACAGGTTTGTCCTGAGACATTCACGTGCTACGAACAGGAAGGTGTAACAGAGCCTATTATTTTTCCCATATGTCCAGTCACGTAAAACTAAAACAATTATGTGACCCTTCGGCCATTAATGATTCTATAAACACAAGGCCTATGTATTTGGAATGCTGTTAAAATGAATCCTGCCCCCCAAGTAAACTCCATACTGCGTAGCAACATTATTGGAGTATCCCAGATGATGCTGCAGGATGAAATTCCTGTATCACTGTCAGCTGAACTTCCTGGAAAAACCCACATCATTGAGTAGGAAAATTGGACTTCCCTTTTTTCCTCTTATTCAGTTTAAATGGGCACTGAAGTCCTGACTGGTTTGGTTGTATTGAATACTCTAATGAATATGAGTCTTTTGTTCTACCATCGTTGGTGTGTAAGTTTGGCTTAATTTATAGTGATAATTCTTTCACTTCTTGTATTTTAGTATTTCTGAGTAGCATCAAGATAGTGTAGAAGGGCAGAGAATATTGCTCTGGGAAGCTGCAGTAGTTTAAATTGGAAGAGATAAGTAAGTGACTTTGCCTTAACTATAATATTTGGCAGGTTTTTTTTTTTTTTTGTTAATACTAATGTATCATTGTTAGGAATTACCAAATTTTATGTGTACTTTAACTATGTCTGCTTTGCTCCGGAGCCCAGAGATGCACATGTGTGGGTTTGAAGTTGTGCCAACTGTCACTGTCTGAAAACTCATGGTGACAAGCCACACATCCAGAAAGTTCTTCAGGGCCTGCACTAAACCATGCAAAGGACCAAAAGAAAAAAAAGTAAAGCGATTTGGGGAAGAAAGAAAGGCAAGTCAAGAGATAAGGAATAAAAAAATCGGAAACCACTTTGGAAATCTGAAATCAACAGAGGCGAGGAAGTGAGTCTGTTGCTCCAGTGTGTGGCTGGCTGCTCCTTCATTTCTTGTGGTGTTTCGTGCCAGTTCCCAGGACACTGAACACCCACCCAAAACTGGAGTCAGGGGTCCATTCGTTCAGACAACAAACACCGTAGGCACTTCTGTAGGTATATGAGGTGCATTTTTGAACAGTCTTGTCTTTTTGGCTTTGACTTAATTATGTACATTCACCTAAGAAGAAAACAGTGTCACCTCAATGTCAAGAACCCACCCACTCAAGTTGAGGAGATGGAAACTTGACAATGAGATAACAGTCTAACACAGCGGAAGTTATTTTTCCTTTGGACTAAGTCAGGGGAGGGAAACTAAACAGCAGCAACAGAGGAATGATCAGCCACACGAGCGCGGTCTGAAGAGAAACGTCGATCTTGTCGGTAAAGCAGATTGGGGCTGTAGAATGTAGATGTGCTACTACTGACAACCGCTAGCATTTATTGAGCCCTTACTGTGTGCTTGGTGCTGGGTCTGTGCACCAGGCCCCGCGGAGTTGGGCAGAGCGCGGTGGTGCATCAGTGCTCCACAGCCAGCCGTGCTGGACCATCTCCTCGTTCCAGACCCCCGGGGCCGTGGAGCTCCGGTGAACGCTTCTGGGATAATTCCAGAGCAGCTGGTGCTCTCCAGTCCCTTAGTTATGTTGACGCTTAGACACTACCAGCGCTTCATGGATAGCTTCTTCTAGAATGAACTTTAAGTAAACACATGGCGCCCTGCCGTGTTCTCAGAGCGCATGCTCGCACCCGGCAGCCTCCTCTCTCTCTCGAATTCTTTTAATGGTGTGCTGCTGCAGAAAGATAATTCAGCAATTTTATTCTCCTCCTTTTTATCCCTATTACTTTTGACCAACTTGAGTGAAAGTGAGGAATTCATTATAGTTAGCATCTCTCTTATTTTCTATATTTGAAAAATTGTGAACTACTCTTTATGCAAGACACCTAGTAAATTGTATTCATTCAGTTTATTTTCTGCATATGTCTAAGTTTTATTTTTTGTACTAATTTTATGAAACTGTTATTAGAATGGTTTTACTATACAGATAGCACATGACTTCTAAAACAACACATCCAGACTTCTGAAAGACTATAGTATGTAGCCTGTTTGTGAGTCAATCAGGGTATATATTGAGTTGTTTCATGACTATTGCAAAATGCAAAATGATAATCAGCTGTAGTAAGCAATATCTCTGCTTTTGATTAAATCAAGGCGTGGTTCAGTGTGGGCAAGTACACCAAGTTCGGTTGGTGATATATCAAATTCGGTTGGTGACTCAACAGTTATTTGGACAGTAGTCACTGCTTTTGTCTGGGAAGCACATGTTCTTGTGGAGACAAGTGCAACTGTGTCAGGAGGCAGCCTTGAAGTGATGTAAGAGACACAGAGGAATTCGGAGTGGAGAGAGCGCCTCTGTTGTGTGTGGTTGTAGAAGCCTTGGAGGTTTTGAATTGTGATTGTGTAAAATCAGAGGAAGTCACAGTGTGTGTGCGCATGCACGCATGTGTGGCTGGGTGTGGGAAGAGGTACATTCTCTTTATTGCTTCAATACCATGTATTTGAGTGGTGTGCTAATTCGAGTTTCTTTTAGGCTCTTAGAATTGGCAAATCAGCTGTAAAACATTCAATTTAGAGGCCATTTTCGTAGATAAGATACTTAACTCTATTTTATTTAAACTCATGACCTTTACACTAATTGAAAAGCATCAGAAAAGCAGCAGCCTATGTAGTCACTAATAATGTCTTTGTGGAAATCACCGAGTTAAGTTTTGTGATTTCGACTGGCCACCGTGTAGTTTCAGCTTAATGTGTAAAGTGACTCTTCCTTGTAATTCAGTGTGTTTTGAATATTAACTATGCGTCTGCACTTCTAACATGCTCGCGAGAGACAACAGCTCGTCTGGCTTTTGTCCTCCCTAACCAAGGCTGTCAAGTCACTTGCTGAACAGGGGGACAACAGCCCCAGGAATAAGCTTCTCTGATGGCACCCTTCCTCTGCGGGCATGTCCTCCGCGTTTCCAAATCCCACCAACCCTATCAGAACCCCATGCTCTCGCTTACACCTCCTGGAATGCTTACTGTGTCGTCTACTACTGAGATTGTGTCTTGCATTAGACTTTAAGACAATACAACAGACGATAGTTCATAGACACTGATCTACGTACGTGGCAGATGATCTCATTCCATTCTCATAGTGACTATAAAATAGTGTCACCTTTGTCTTTGTTTTATAGGTGAGGAAGTTGAGCCTGTCATAGAAATTAAATGTAGATGAATCAGAACTTGGACTCAGGCAATTCGGCCCCAGTGCCCGTACTTTTAATCACTGTACTATTCTGTTCCCACGGATAACGTCATACAGGAGAAACCCGAGGGACTCCTTGGTTCCAGTCTGTTTTGCTAGGTCTGGTTCCGCATATCCAGTCTGGGGCCCCTGCACTGACCAGCGAGAATTACTGCCAGGACTCCCTGTCACCGTGCTTCCTAATCTTACCATAACTACTATGTCTTTATCACAGTTACAACCTGCAGGTTGAAAAATATGATACACATTACGTGGGATTTTGCTGTAAAACAGTGGAAAAGCTTAAACTAGTCAAGTACTTAATGCTTTACTTCTTACTCGTGGGTCAAATAGAAAGACTCTCATCTATTCCACTGGAAGGGTAACTTTTCTGTTTATGAGTGTCTTTGAAAGGGTGGATGTCAGTTTGTAAATGGAGGGAGGCAGAAGAAACGTGGCTTCTTTATTTCCTGCACTGGATGCTGCTCCTGAGCTTCCCCGTGTGGGGCAGGGGTGCCTGGGATGCGGAGCAAGCGCCTCAGCACTTTCCAGCCTGCAGTGCTTCTCCGGGCACCCAGCCTGCTTGTAACAAACGCTCAGCCTCGATGCCTTCCTCCCCCTGTCCCTGTCTGCTTCTCTCCAAGGTGACAGCAGGGGCTCGTGTCCCCTGCGGATGAAGGGGACGACCTTAGACCCACGCACCAGCCCACTGTCCATGCCAGTGTCGGCCTGCACACATCTCTGCCTGGCTGGCCTGGTCTCAGCCGTGGTTCCACATTCGTTGATGTGAGTCTGGTTCGGCCTGTGAAGGTATTTTGCTGGTGCCCATTGCTAAGCCTGTGGATTCCGTCCTTTGCCTCTGACGTCCAAGTCTCCGTCCTCCTTTGCATCCCAAGACTGTGCTCTCCCACGGGTCCCCCTGTCAGGTCACAGAGACTCCAGGATCAGCTGTCAACACATGCAGGCCACAGGGGACCAGTCGCCATCCCTTAGGCTGCCTGTGTAGCCCCCTCCTTCCCCAAACGCAGCACCTTCACTCTAGTATTGGGCAGAGTGGGCTGGGTGCCACCTCAGACACGGGGTCCCACCCAACGCCTCACCTCCTCTCCAGCTGTGCCTCAGTTTCCACACACTTCTTTGATCTGCACCTCGCTTGGTCCAAAGGAATGGGGGTAATCAAGGACACGGGTTTTAACTTACAACACTGACTCCAGCCTCAGTTTCCCTCCCGTACTCCGCAAGAGCGAGAAGGAGCAGGAAGCCTCGAGGCCTGGCTGTGACAGGCAGAAGGAGCCGCCTCTCCGTGCTGTGTGTAAACCGTGCCTGCCTCCCCCAGGCTCTGATGTAGGAACCCCAAAGCAACCAGGGGGAGGGATTTGCTGAGTATTGTAATTATCCTCACCGCCATGTTACCCCTGACCTCTGGGACTACCAACCAACCAACCAACCAAACGAATAAACAAAAAATCACATGCAACAAGCTTTTTAGGATGTTGAAAATCTCATTAGGAATGAAAGCTCTTGTACTCTTTTCTGTTTTTAAGTTTCATTCTTAATATAGTAGACTCCAAATAAGCTAAGCTCCAAAAAGAAAACGTTTTATGTGACACCTTTTTTTTTAAATTTTTAACTTCTGCAGAATTGTGAGAAATTGGAGGGAAGGCTGTAAAGCCCTCACTAGGATGTTCAATTACCTGAAATTCCTTTAAGTAGTTGAACCTTACTTTTAAAACCACCTTGAACGTCAAGAGAGCCAAAAGGACTTTTATAAACAGATTCCCTGACAGGAGCCATGCTATGTGATGTATATTTCAGGCTAATAATAAGGGCTTCCTGTGGGTCAGTGGGTCACGTCCCGGCGGGGTCTGGTGAGATGCTGGGTTTATCTCCTATGTCAGTCAGCTCTCTCTGTGAGCAGTTTCGAGCAGGCAAGATAATGGGACGGAATGCTGAAATGAGGGTTGAAATCTACTGGAAATAGTCACGTGTGAGAACAATAACATTTTAAAATAAATGTAGTCACATTTTGACATCAGTAGGCGTATTTGATAACTTTTAACGGGAGATATTTTAAGTGGATAGGTTGGGCGGTCTATAAAGTGAATCATATCATTTTATGCTTACATAGATTGAAAAAATACAAATTCTATCACACACGAGATTTTTTTATTAATAAAAAGCTCCTGAGCAAAAATGGAAACCTGTGTTTGGGTAGAAGTAATTTTTTCTCTTCTTTGTTATGATTACTGAATTAACATTACCTAATACTACTAACATTTATTTCAACTTCTTAATTGCACCTTTAAGTTTTGAATATAAAATTACTTCTACCCAAACACAGGTGCAATAATAACAGGAATCTTTAAATCTCTGCTGTATTATGTTTCCAGGACAGTATCTTCATAAACCATTATTCATTAATGCCTTTCTTAAAGTCACACATTCTTTAAAAGATTTCTGATTTAGTCTTTGTATTTCCCTGCAAAGTCATCTTACCAAACCTAAATATACACTTAATGTTGAGAAAAAGTTTGTGCGTGTGTGTACTGAATGTCAAGAAAATACTCATTTTCAAATGTAGATGCGAATTGCTTGATATGAATTGATTGAAGGAATCCACGTTTAGTCTGTCATGGCGTGGAGATTAGAATTTTCGAGGAGGCAGAGGTTTCGAGTATAATGAAGTGTGTTGCAGTGGGGTGAGAGGATAAAGCTTTGATGCTGTTGCAGACGAGTTGTGTTTATTGCTTTGGCATTTACTCTTACAGAAGGCAGGCCTTCAGGCACCACGGGTTTTATGTGGACGGAGGGAGCAAACGCTCACTGTCCCGAAACCCGCAGGGCTGCCAGCAGCGAAAGCGAGTGACTTAGGAAGCCTGCGGTCAGCCAGCAGAGGCCACTCACAGCTTGCTGCTGACACTGGGCGGCAGCATGGACTCTTTCTTTAATCACAGTGGCCATCCTCCTGAGCTGGTTAATTCTGAATTTCTTACTCGAAAATAATTATATCACATGGTATTGCAAAAAAAGGTGTTGCTGTATTGTTTTCTCAATTAGGTAGATTATTCTTTTCTATGGAAGTATTTAGATTATTATTAGTGTCTACCACAAATAAGAATTTATTCCCTTATTAGAAGTATCATTATTCTAATAGGCCAACGATTCTAAATTCTTAATTATTAATGCTGACTTATTTTAACTAGGAAAACGATAGTTTAAGGTGAAGATGTAAAATAATCACATTGTTTAGTTTTAGATTTAAAATGTAATTGCTGATGTTATATGTGTGCACATATATTTCTAAACCTTCATTGGTTTAGTCTAATTTGCATTTTGACAATTCTTTTAGAGAAACACAGGTGCTACTGTTAGGCGAAAATGCACTAAGACTACTTCCAGATCCCTGAAGTCTGTCTTCATCGCTACTTCACGGGACACTGGCTGCTCAAAGGTTAGCGTCTCCCCTTGGCCGCGGACAAGTCCTGCTGGGAAGGCTAATCCCCACCTGAAAGAAAAGCTTTGTGCTCTCCCTGCTTTATTCCTTTTGATTTTTTTTTTTTTTTTTGGCTCTTTATAAAACCTTTCTGGTTTAAAGGTGTGATCTCACATTCACATCGAGATCTGTTTTTGAAAGAAAAACTGGTCCGCGTTCTCTAATTGTCCATGTTCCCTCACATACTCTCATTATGAAAATGCTCACTCCTCTCCTGCACAGTGTTTCAGTGTTTTACTGCTTCGACTGGAACGACTCGCGTGGTGCCATTTGTCATTCTCATTAGTCTGTCCCTGACACGTGCTGACACCCCTGTCTGGGCCACCAGGCTCAGTCTACTTAAAATCGCCCAAGGGCCACCCTAAAGTTACATGTAAGGACCATGGCATCCTTGGATGTATGATTCTAGGCTAAAGATTTTCCAAGAGTACAAAAGAGTTCCCACCCCCTTATCCACAGGGCCTGTGTTCTAAGACTCCCCGTGAATGCCTGAAACTGCAGGGGGTACCAAACCGTATACACACACACACACCTATTACAAAGTTTAATTTATAGATTAGGCACAGTGAGAGGTTGGCAACAAAACTAATAATAAAATAGGAACAATGGTATCAATACTCTGTAATAAAACCTATGTGAATGTGCTCTATCTCAATATCTACTGTCCTGTATCTACTGTCCTGTACTCACCCTATTTCTTGTGACAATGTGTGACGATACAGCGTCTAGTGAGGAGCTGAAGGGAGGAGAATGACGTAGGCGTTGTGACGTAGGCTGCAATAAGGGTGACATACACACAAGCACTCAGACCCCCCAACAGTCCATCTGACAAAGGGGTGATCCGCGTCCACCTGGGCAGGTGGGCTTGAGGTTTCATCGCGCTATTCACACTGGGGCGTGATTTAAAACTTGGGAATTGTTTATTTCTGGAATTTCCCTGTAATATTTTTGGACCATCGTTGACCGTGGGTGACTGAAACTTGCAGAAAGAGAACCAGTGGATCGGGGAGATTCAGGCCAGTCCTCACACACAGAACACATTTGTCTCAGTGTGTTATTGTCCTTGGCGTAGCCCCCTGTCGGGGGAGAAGTGGTAGGCTGTGAGTAGCACAGCCTAGGTCCCAGTGCTGCTCCGGTGTGCCTTTGTGACCTGCGGCCTGTGCCCTCCGCCCGGGGAGTCTAGGTTTCACGTATTTGAGGACAGAACCCGTTCACTTTAGCCATCTTGCCTGTGAAAACACCTTATCCGTCGGTAAGAGCTATAAAGCTCAGCAGCGTTGTTCTCATTCATGACGATAATATTTCTCCTGGTTCTATTAATTCTTGATGGTCTTGGGTGGTCATTATCACACTTTTCACTGTTGGTACACTTATGCTTCCGTCCCTCCAGGGAGGATTAAAAATTGCTTAATAAAAATAGAATTTGGAACCCGTAACCTTGACACATGGGTGAAAAACATCATCGGATCCACCCACGGAGTCACAGCCACTGCGTTCCATCGCTCGATGACGTCGAGGCTGTGCATCGGTGCTGCTGCAGAGGTCCTAATAAGAGGGTTTTCCCCTCACAGTCTCACCAGCATGAGCTCGGCTGAAGATAGCAAGACTACTGGTCAATACGGGCATATCAAAACATGGGGAAGATGATGAAAGCTGGGCACCTCTTTGCAACGCTATTAGATGCTGTGAAATTCCAAATGCTGAGGCCTTTTCTTAGTTGGAAAACCACTTACAGTATACAACTGTAGTAACTGAGTAGGGCAGCTTTTGAAGTGTCAGGAAATTCCGTTGTCCTCAGAAATGGATTGTCTTCCTTCCGGAACGTTCCTTCCCAGAGGACACTGTCTGAAGCTGGGTCTCCCGGTCAGTAAGGACTGTGGTGAGCTTTTCCTGGCGTTCACGTCTGCCCACGCCACCTCAGCCTTCTGCACGAACCTATTACTGTTCGGCTTCTTGAAGCCAGTGAGGAGGATTCTCCCTAGTGCACTGTACAAATCCACATTTTACTCTAATAGAAATCGAGACAAATGAAGTTAAGATACAAATGACCACATACATGACTTACTGATATTTTTATTCTTCAGAAAAAAAATACGTTGGAATTAGATAGGTTCCTTAACTTAAAATGATCGTGGCATCAAAAAGATTAGTTTGTGGTATCAATGTAACTACAGTTATCCCTCTTCCCATGTACCATGGACAAGATGGCAAATTTAAACATCATTCTATACATAATTCTAGTAGTCGTATTAAATGGAGCAGTTTTTGGTTCAGAACAAGGAGCAGGTACTGGCCGAGGAGCTGGAGAGGGAGGTGCACTGGCCAGTGAGGATCAGATCGAAGAGCGTTTGGAATGCCTTTCTCATCAGGTTTAATTCTGCGTTCGGTGTAGAGCTGTGGGTGGCTCTGGGACGAGGGAACGGACGTGTGAAAAGCAGCGATTGAGAAAAAGTCGGATGTGGCAAGTGGATGATGATGGATTGGAGCAGGGAGAGAGGAATTGCAGACGACTCCCTTCTCAGAGATGATTTTTGTCCCCGTCTTCCTCTTAAATCAGGCAACCGCTTTGTTACCCTTTAATCTGATAAATGACACCCCTCTATGCAACCCGAATTGTCATTTTCTTTGCGTTTGCCTTAAAAGTAATTCTAAAGTAATTTTTCACTTTTTTGTATGTTGCTTTTAGAAGTAATTCTAACGTTATTTTCTTGGACATTTTCGTTCCCCATATGGATTGTGCCTTTTGTGCATTGTGACCATTCTGTAATATTCCATGTGAGAACAGATGACACAGGAAATATTTTATTCATTCTCCCGACTGTCTGGTAACAGAACTTTTTCACCAATTTATAAAACTCAAGTACTCTCGTTTGAAATACTTTTGGAGATTCTTTCTTCTTCTAGGTAGGGTTAAAAGGTAAATATTTCATGCATTCATTTTAACGGCTATTCATTAAAATCAATTACTGCTAAATAGTCACAGTATTATTTTCTGAAAGCTTGTTGTTTAGTGAAGATAACTGTACAGACGAGCAACTATAAGTTTTCTTCCACCTCTTTGCTTTCCTCCCCTTACTTCCTACCCCCAGGGTTCAAAGTCCCATTTTCAAGCCCATTTTTGTTGAGCTGTTTTCCTTAATATCTGTCACATGCATTTGACTGACACATTTGTTGAATGTACCAGGGGGCCTTCACCGCAGAGCCTACTAAACTGTAAAGGCTTGTTTCTCTCTCCAAAGAAATGGAGTCAAATTAATAATGGCCCTTCAGAAGCAGGAGATTCTGGGCTCTGACAAAGTGGCAGGGAGTCTGCGGCCAGGCCTGCCTCCAGCTTGCAGCCCTGGCAGGTCTGACGGGCCGGGCCTCATAAAACTGAAAGGCTTTCTTGTGAATGGCAGCCCGCCACCCTATGGGTTTGTCAGTGCAGCCCCCGAAGCAGAATAAAATGCAACTGGAAACGAGAGCCAAGGTGAAAGGAAAGGGCTGTCCTCGAGGGAAAGCAGGGAGGGCAATGGCTGAGGGCACTTCTGTGGAGACACAGCCTCCATCAGCTTACACGAAGCCTCCTCGTCGTTGAGAATACGAGCAGGGTGTCATCCGTCCTGAGCAGCCTCTTTGTCCCAGGGGAGCACGGTGTTTCGGACAACTGTACCTGATTTGGGATGGGATGCAGGGGGGTCCAGTAATAACAAAGTGAAAATGCCATACTGGAAGGATAGCGGTTCTGTCTCTCTTTGAGGAAAGTCTTAAAATAGGTATTAACAAATTAGTGATAGAAAGAATGAGCGATCGCTTTTCATGGATCTCACAAAATTGGAAAAATAGGTATTTTGTCATTGGTATCACTTAGCTGGATTTCCCATACATTGGTACGTGTGGACCTTAGGAATTTTGATGGTGCTCATACTGCGGTCATTACATTTGTCTCTCTCACTTCTCCAGTCCCGTTTCTGAGGCTGGGACCTTGATTGTAAATAGCAGCAGCACAATCTGGGAGTCCTGTGGTCTTCTAACAGTACGGTTTATTTCACCACCTAAAAAGGCCAGAAGTTGTCCTAAGCATTATGTTATCCATGGACCGTCCATTCCTCCCTGGCTTTGAGTGTATTTTTTCTTACTTAATAATTTGTGTAATAAGCATAGTTAATAAAAAGAAATGTCCCTACTTTATTAGCATTGTAGTCACTCCTGATGCCATAACATTAACAAGTGAATCATAAGAATTCAGGGCAGATAGTGTGATGTCTAAGATCATCATCAGTAAATATTGGCCAATTACAGAAATGACTGTCTCCAGTGTTTTAACAAATAACAGGAAGTAGATTGTGGAGATGTGTTTCTCCTGAAGAGCAGACTGCCAGCCCCCTATCTGATCCTTTGGAATAAAAGCTGCATTTTATAACAAATAAACTTTACCAGATGAACATTGTATTGTGTGTTCAAAGAGATCGGGATTTGTTTAATTTGTGATTTCTTTCTAAAACACTTCTGGAATAACTGGAAGGCACATTTTGGAGGCATTCATAACTACCATCCTTGATTGTGTACTTGAAATTAACAGCTTGATCTGATGTTTAAAATTGCTTCACTGTATTTTTATAAAGATCATTATCATACCCTGAATTGTAAATTTTTAGAAAGAATCCTGTATGTTTCCAGACACTTTCTAATGCTGTGAGACACCTACTAATAAGCATTCACAATAAGTATATGTTTTCAGGTTTAAAATCCACTGGACCTCCAGTGTGGTGCCGCTGCCCACAAGCTGAGCGCTGTACGGAGAACCTACATACGGTCACACTGTCTGTAAGGGTGTCTGTCTGTTACTGGAGTGGCAAACGGCTCCCATGTCAGAACACTGTACTCCTGAGGCAAACCAGTGACACTGACCCTGAGACTTCCGTGCTTAATTTCGTTTGTTCAAAAAAATTCTAAATCGTATCTGTTTATGTGTCTCTAAAAGTAAAACAAAAATTGGCTTGAAACAGCAGTAAAGGATATTTGCTTCTATTCTTTTTAACAAGGGCCATGTCCTAGGTAAATCATGTGAAGTCATTTAAATATCTCCATTTGCAACTGTAAATCTTTTGTGAGTTATTTGCAGCAATCGAATTGGGCTTATACTTTATCTATGTACATGATGTCTGAGAAATACCTACTATGATTATTTCTGACTAGATTGAAAGCTTACATTTGTATTGTGGTATAAATTAGTTATAAATCCTGTTTTATTGTATTCAGCTGCATTGTTTTCATCAGGCAATTTATCACGTGGGCGTATGTGAAATTTCTTCATTTATTCAATTTCAGATTACGTATTTCAAGCCAGAGCAAGACTTTAAACATTTTTCCATAAGTATAGCTTCAGGTAAACAAGCAATTTTAGCCCCGAAAATAGCTTCTGCTTCTGTCAACATGTTGTTTATTCTTTTTCTGAGATAAAAAGTTCAGTTTTCTGGTATTTGTCCCGAGATAAAGTCAGTAAACAAGATTAATATAGTGTGGAAAAGGTTGTCAGCAGCCCTGGCAAAGGAAATAAGGTGCCTGAACACAGAACATACTGTAAACCGAATAAAAGTGTCAGGTCCACCCTGAGATAATGTGATCACGAACCTCTAACAAAGCGTGACATGGGCACAGTCGGCTTTGCTCGGAGCCGCGGCGGAGAAAATGGATTACTGTGTCCCAGGGATGCCCACTGGACAGGCGTGGAGGCCGCGCCGGCGGCAGGTGCGGGGTGCCGTCCTGGAGCAGAGCTGCACCTGGAGCAGAGCTGGCCCTCAGACCACGGGGTGCTCAGACCACGGGGTCATTATTCACGTCACCGCCCATGCACACACAGGGGCAATGTCTGCATTTCCTGGAACGTCCGACGGAACACTGGCATCCTTGTTGCCCAGGTGATGCGAGAAGAGACACGTTTTTGAAACGTTAGTTGCCCACCCCCGGTGTCCTTCTGCCTCATCGTGCCTTTTCAAAACTCTGTACCCTGAACGGCACTTCTGCAGCTGGAGAGGGATTTTCTTTTTATCACGACGGAGCGAGGCAGGACCCTTTGTTGTACGTTTATGTCTGGTTGGAGGTCACAGTCCCTTCCTTTCGCGTAGTGCTGCCTGCGTTCTCTGACAGCCTGCACTCAGACGGGACAGTTGTGAATCCTTTTGTAATGGGGGCAGGCTTCATTATGAAAATATTTTTGAAACTTTAATTCATTATCAGGTTTGCCATTTTTATTTAGAAATATAGAAATGAAATATTGTTCTTTTAGGCGACATTACCATTCCTAATTTTATGGGAAAACTATAGGAAGGCCTGGTGTAGTGACTTCCTTAAGTGTTTGTATGCAGGTGGGAGGGGGTGTGCAGGCTGGAAGGGAATAAAGGGGGGAAAATGGGACAAAAGTCATAGCATAACATAAAATATATTAAAAAATAAACGTGTGCATTATTATAATGCATATTGTTTGTCATTTGGAATGAATTACAAACACGTCGGTCTTGGAAATATCCTTGGCTTTGTGAAATTGTGCACAGATTTTGAGATTCAGTATTTTAGTCTCCATTTCAGACCGGGTGTCCTCAAATGGAAATGTCTCTGTGATCTGCTCTCTTTCTGGAAGCTCATCTCTGGCTTATTTCTTGCTTTTATCCTCCCTCCAGGGGACCGCCCCCGGCGCTGTCAGCCACAAGAGGATGGTCCACTTCTCTCCCGACTGCTACCATGAGTGAGTACGCACGGACTAGTCCCTGTCCTGCGTTTGGGAAATCGGTCGCTACTGCCAGTAAAGGTGCTTTCATTTGTATCCAGCTTAAGAAAGAGTAAATATTATAGACCAATGACTGTTTTACAGGAACTGTTTCCAGAGTCCCCGCGGCAGACATTGACATAAAGGTTGTTACGTACCGTCGTTCTTTTGTGATATAACTTGAAATGCATGTATTATCTTTAAACATTTCAATTGTATCACATTAAATAGCATCTAGCTCTTCTCCCTTCTCACGCCCTTCCTCCCCCAACTCTTCCTGAATAACGAGGATGAACAGTGAGCGACTTTTTCTCAGGACTCCTCAACTCTCTGCCCCTGTCCGGCGTAAGCTGAGGCACTGTGGCATGTTTCCATTAATGACAAGAGGGAGAAGCTGATTTACTACGTAATTCCAAAAATTAAGTCGTCAAGCTTTGACTTTGATGAATTCCTGGGTACATTTCTAGGTGCTAATGCTATTTCTAAATACATCTTTGTTTGGAAAAGCTTAGACAAGTTATATATTTTTTCTCAATATCATATGTCTCCTGCGAAGTTGGTTGAACTTGCAAAAGGTCATGAAGTGTAGAAGGACTTGAATTAATTACTGAATGAATGTTTTCTGGCAGGCAATCATATTAGGATCCATTAGATCCTATTTTTAAAATTCATTCCTTAACAATTATAAAACAAAAATTATAGTTCAGATAGAGCTTGTTTTATATAGGTTGATATAAGTACAATTTATATAATAGAAAATGCTATTTATATACCTATGATTTTATATAGATATTCATTTTAACAGCTTACTTCCTTCATTTTATTAATCTATAAGATCCCCTCTCTATTGTTCCTTGAACAGAAGGGGAGAAAAAGCACAGTAAGGCATGTATTATCTCAGAACGGCAACCAAAAGACTTGCATATTTTCTTCTTACTTGTCTGTTCTGACACGAAGCAAACACTGTAGCAGGCAGATCAGAGTTCTTTCTAAGCCACAGACTGCCCGTGGTAGTGACCGTCAGAGCTCTGAGGGCAGACCAGGGCTGCGTCTCACCATCCCCACCGTAACCCCAGGCCCACAAGGCCTGGTTGGAGTGAGCCCTTACTGAGCGAGTGACACACGGCAGTGTGGCTTTAAAATGGGACACACCGGATGAAGTCAGCTGACTATCGCTCCTCAAATTAGCTGTTACAACCCTCGCCTTACTCTCCTGACATCCCTCCAACAAAGCATCCCCAGTGGTTCCCCTCAAATAAGAATCTCGGGAGGGGAGACCTCAGATGTCACTGGCTTTAGAGTTTCCTTGGTTACCCCAATGTGCGTCATTACCATTCCCTCAACACTGGGGACTGACGTGGACTCACGTGATGGCCTTGCATCCTGCTTGCTGTGAGTTCAGTTTCTTCCGTAGCTCGTGCTGACTCGCCTTTTCCACTCCCTGCTCCATGAGTTTAATTAAAGCTCTGTTGCGTTTGAGGTTGAGTCTAGCGTGTCTTTCTGTCTCTGCTCCCTCTGTTCCAGTGCGTGGTACTGACCACCACTCAAGTTCAGTTCTGCCCCCTCGATTCTCCTACTTACAACCCAGTACTGCCTCCTGCCAGTGGAGAAACCCCCTCCGCATGCCATTCAGCAGCCTCACAGCCGGGCCCAGTCACCTGCTCACCCTAGCCTCTCCCCTTCCCTGCGCCTGGGGTCCCGCTGTCTGGGTGGCCTCTGCTCCCCGGGTATAGCCTCCACCTCACTGCCCATGGTAGCCCACCACTGTGCTCGTGCAGACCCTCCTACCCATATCTGTCAAAACCCTGTTTCTAATTCAAACCGATCAAAAACCATCTGCTTATCAGAAGGTATGAGGCGCACGTCGCAGAATTAACTCTGGAGGAGTTCAATAATCAAGGGACTGCTCTAACCAAATTCATTTACCAGTTTGTTTGAACAAGGTTTCTGAGCACTCAAATCAATGAAAACACAAAATAGGAATAGAACTGATGCTGAAGGTAACAGTCCTGAAGGGGTACATGAACTAATTGTGGAGGGGGCGGTTATTCATGATGCCATTCTGATAAAGTCTTGTTTTTTATGTTTGGTATTTTCAAAATGTGTTAATTCTGATGGTTTAATTGAATACTAATGATAACTGTTTCAGATTTGAAATAACTTTACTGTTGTCAACTCACAGTTGTTATCAGCATTGACTGGTAAACTTTTCCAGGTAATTCTTTAGCTCTAGTTTTACAGTCCTAGAAAAGTAAGAAAATCACATGTGCGGGAGGCCGGGGGTGTACAGAGATAAGCCCAGGCACACAGTTTTGTTGCAGAGCAATATGACGGACTGATCACCGAAAGGTTTGGAGCATGAAAGTGTATGACATTAAGATAAACTGAGGCAGACAATTAGCAATGCAAGGAGTTCAAAGAGAAAAAAAAACACATAAAAATGTTCACTTTTAAAGAAGTGCTTGTCATGTTTTTTAATATCTAATCACAGTGGTATTTGGATTTCCATATATGTATTTAAAAAGGTGGTGTATGGTTTTAAGATTGGTGTCTGTAACTGATGGAAAACTAATGCTTTGCAAATGTTTAGATTCCTGGTGAAAAGTTTTAGATGTCTCCATGAGCATAGGTGAGGAGGATGTTTTCATTACTGTTTCAGGTACACAAACCTGTGCTCATGGAAACCCCTATATATGATGTTTTAAATGACCAGCAATTTTGTTCACTGACCAGAGAGGTCAGGCCGTGGTAGTTGCAGGGATTTGCGCAGGCAGCACCAGTATCTGCCACAACCTCCTTTTAAGGAATCGTTGTTGGTATTTTGCCCCAAATTTCTACCAGCAATTCTCTACACCTTTGATATTCTCCCTTAGAAATTCTGTCTTGCTTTTTCTCTAAGTTTCTTATAATGTACAGCACATGCTAAAACAGAGAAATCAGTATCTAATTTCTGAGAAAATACAATGTTAAGTTGACTTTCTGAAAATACATATATTAAAATGTGGAAAATAAAGTTAATATATAACTACTTATTACTAAAAAGTGTTTAAAGCATCAGTTGAGGTTACTTTTTATTCATTCCACTTCCTCTTATATACTGACTCTAAATGTTTCCAGAATTTTTTCACACTTTTTTCCAATCACTTCTGAGATACTTATTTTTAAATTGAATAACTATGATGTATTAATTGATTTTAAAATTGATATTTATTTTGTATTTGTGTTTCATTTTAAGGTATAGGATATTTACCTGAGGGATTGTACATAAAATTTATTTTAAATGCACATGGGTAACTACTTATAATCCTATGATGAATTCTCTTATAAAGCAAATATTCACCCTTTATTTTATCTTTTGGGCAAATATTGAGTTTGCTTAAAGCAAGATTTGCCTGGATTAAAGGTTATGTTCATTGGGAATACTTTCACACTTTGAAATTTAGCATAAATGGCTTTATAGTCAAAATGGCTTTAACTTTATGTTGAGATAAGTAAGTTACACCGGACCAGTTCCTCCTCTGACTTACCGTGCTTCCCTGGGTAAGTCATTTAGCTCACACAAGTCTTAATTTTTAGTTATAAAATAAGGGTAATAACAGTGCCTTCTTATAGAAGACACTTTCGCCAAGTACTGATGTGAAATACAAGAACGATTATTGAACTGCATTTCAAGATGATGAGGAGGGTGCTTTATTTGGATAGTGCATTTTACTCTTCAGAGGATTTTCATAAGCACCACTCTCGCCAATGTGCTTACTGCTTCATCCTCATTTTATAGCCGATCTGAGTTTTCTAAAGTTGCTCACGGCACTCATCCAAAAGTCAATGAAAGAAACAGCATCTTAAGCATCTCTTCCATATTTGGTAGCATGCCACGCCTGTTGGGGAATCCTAAAAATATTAACTACAAGCATTGGTGTCTCTGATGACATTTAGGGATAAAAAAGCCACTGAGTGACCATTCAGATTACTACTGTGTTCCCTGTGTACAATGGGGCAAGAAAATTAACACTGAAACAACAATTATGTATCAGATTCTTAGTCTGGCTTCAGCCTCCTGATACCACAAGGGCGGTGCGATTTATTTTACTTTATGTACGTCAAGCTCGTTCCCACATATACCCAAGCTGCATCTGTATCAGGGGGAGAACTGAACTTGACAACCAGAGGGTGGTCAAGTTTAAATGAGCTAATCTATGTGTGACCATTAGCATGGTGCTAGGCGGTGGTGTTTTAACTGTGGAACCAACAGGTTCAAGGCACCTTCAGCAGATGCTCCCAGATCCACATCAAGGGCTTTGTGGAGCACAGCCAGTGGATATAATATTCTGGTATTTTTAATGTTTTTTAAGACTCCCAACAATCAAAAGATCATAATTTGTTATAATGATGCCATAATTAAGTTGTACTGAATGATACCATTTGTAGATTTTATAACCAGAATTGATTCATAAAATGAATCCAGTCCCAGCAGTTTATGTTAACATAATTAAATGGAAATTTAATTCTAACCGAGTTTGCTTATTAAATTGAAAATTACTGGGTTGTGAGCACTCTTACATTTCTGTCAAAATTGCTGTAAGTCTAGAATTACATGAAATATCCATTAAAATAAAGCCTGTTTAAGGCTCTGTGCGGGCGGCACATTCCTCAGAGTGCGTGCAGACTGATCACGGTGAGGCCCACACGGGCTAACTAACGCCTCCTCTCTTTCCTCCGCAGCCACTGGTTTGGCTCTGGGGCGAGGACAGAGCATGGCCAGGTAAGGGGCCTTCGGATCCCAAGGATGCCACTCAGTCTGCTTCGGGTCCTGAACTGTCTCCCCTCAGGGCAGTGGGGCAGCTTCACGAGGAAAGATACAAAGTCTGGTTGACGGAAAGAGGACCTAATACACTGACCGAATGCATGACCCGCAGTGAGCGCCGGGGTCCCCTGCCACCTTCTGCACTGCACGTGTCGGGGGAGAAGATTCTGGAATTCATTTCTGTGTCTCTTTTGCAAAGTTAAGGCACTAAATAGTGCATGTGTTTAAATAATTAATTTGTATGAAACGTGAGATCAGCCAGCAAGAGAATGTTTTTATCTTTGAAGTTTAGAAGGTGGCAATAGTTTCCTATAGGTGATGTTATATTTCTAGATGCACTTTTTAAATTTTCTTGTTAGTGTACATGGCAGCAGAGTGACTAGTTGACTTAGCAGAAACCTGACATCCATTTCAGTCAACTTTGCATATAAAGTTTGTATAAGAGTAGTTTGCTTTCTTTGTCCCTTGACTTATTAGTTCTTTCTCTGCAGCGTGCCAAGGTAATTTAGGGCTTAAATGTGTAAAATATATGTATCTTAGGTTTGGCATCCTTGCTGAGCTTTTTTTGTTTGTTCATTCATTATTGACTATGAAAGTTATTTTTTAAGTGGGTCCAAAATATAGTATGTTAGAAATACATGGGAATGATAACCCCCAAATCTGTGGAGGTCATTTCTCCTGGGGGTTGTTAAGTCATAGGGTAAGGAGTGGGGGTTGGGTAAAGAGGGGTTCAGGCTTGGTCATGAGCATTGGAAAGGTTACTGTATTGGCCACGTTCTCTTTCCTACACTGGGCAACATACCACAGCCCCTTTTCCTTATAAAAAGGAGGCGCCACAGTTCACTTTGTTATAAACTACGCTGTATTCCTTAACACACATGAGCCTATTTAGAGAAAACTGTCTTGTGAATTCGGTTGTAATGATTTTCTTTTGTAAATTTCCCTTTTTAAGGCTACTTCTCACGTCACAGTAAGAGTATGTGCCGCTATTCTAAAGATGTGGAAATTTGCTGACGGGTGTCTATGATGTGTTCATCTTATTATTACGAATCTAAATATTAGACTCCCTGCTTTCCCAATTGCTGCAGGTTCCTTTGAGTGCAATGCTTACAAAAGGTGCCACGCCTAGTAGTAAGTTTCATCAGGGTATAGTTTATCCCAAAATGCAATTTTTAAAGCTTATTTTCCACCTTTTAGAATTTAAGAAATACTTAAATGATGTTATAAATTCATGTTTTAGATTATAGTATAGCTGGCTGCTTCCCCCCAACCGTTATTTCAGCAGGTAAAAATTAACTAATAGCTAGTAACATGTAAATAAGAAAATGAACTAATTCCTTTTCTTTGGATTTTTAAAATCTTTTCAATCAATTTTTGAATCAGCCTTCTGCTCAAACTTGGATACTCAACTTTAGATCTTGCCTAGATAGGTCATCAATGAATAAATGCAGTGGGTTCTTGTCCTTCGCGGTAGCTACCTTCTATCAGGATGAGGTGAACACTGACCGCAGCGGCAAGTACTGGACCACGGCTCCTAGGGACAGCACAGGGTCAGCTTCCCGAGAGCCTCTGCTCACAGCACTGTCGTTAGCCAATCAGTTTGTAGCCTGATGCAATTAAAGACACCGAGGTTGTTACATATCACTGGTTCTAGAACACTGAACTCCTGGCCAACAGCACCAGAACTTGGGCTGGAAGAAACCACCACAGTCTTCTTGCCCTCAGGAACATTAGACAACACTTCAGCACTACACCTGGGGGGCATTTTAAACAGATCACCAAGAACACAAAATTGCAACAACACCAAAAAAGTGCAGCACTAAGGAGCCCTTTGAAGAGGACACTTGTTTACAGCAAGAGAGCTAAAAATAGCGCATCAGCCTGTCAGACCTCCACGGGGAACAGGAGCTAGAAGAGACTCAGACTTTTGCCTCTCCACACATGTCTGCAAGAGCACATGTGCCACAAGTATTGATTTTGGCATCACAAAGTCTAGCAAAGAGATGAGTTCGCCGGTATGACATCTGCAAATGAAGGCAGACTGAACCTATATGTTGTATGCAACTACACATACAGACGACACACACTGAGGGCTGACATTGTCTTAGTTCAACTTAGACCAGGGAAAACTACAGCAGAGTAAACTCTTGGCTAAACCTGGGCATGTGTGAAGAAACGCAAGGCCATGGGGTACCAAACCCTCGGATATGTTGTGGAGTGAGTGATTGTCAGCCTGTGTGATCACCTTTTATGTGTTTCTTGCCAACAAGTAAACACAAAGAAGTGCCCGTGATGCTAACCCCACTTATTTAGAAATCCCACTTCTCACTACCTTCTCCCATCTTACAATTTTTACAAAAAGAGATATTTGTAAAAAAAAAAAGAAATTTTTTTAAATGTAGCTTTTCCCCCAGGGTGATTCTAATTTGGGACAGGAAAGAGTCACTGCAGCGTGATGACAGGTGCTGGAGCAAGCACAGTGAGGGCGCCCCAAACCCTGCCCAGGCCACAGAGGGACAATGTCCAAGTCAGGCCGGAAGCTGCAGTCAGCGGCAGCAGCAGCTTCACGCAGCCCTTTTCTCTCCTGAGACTTTTCCTCCATGAACAGCTCATGGTTTGACATTCTGACTCAGTTTACAGGTCTCTTAATGAGTCACAGGTCATAGGTTAGATCTTGCTCGGTTCTCCTTTTTAAGGGGGAGGGTGCTGAGATGCCGAGCAGGACGAGATCTGCCATTATTTTGTAGACATTTGAGGAATGGCCGCCAGGATACACAGCCCTGAGCTTGGATGCCTTCTGAACATCAGGCAGGAACGAGAGGGCTGCTGTGGAGTAAGGATTCTCCTCTTTGCTGCTCCCTCTCATGCTAGGGATTTGCCACTTAGATGATAATCTTGTAAAAGTATCCTGTGTAACCACAGAAGACCCTCGCCCCCTTCGACCACAGTTCGACCCATTATCCACACAGAGCTCTTCTCCTCCGGGCTCGATTCAGCAACTTTTGAAATTGTGTCCCTTTTTGCGAACCTCGCATGGAACTAGGTTTTGTGTTTATGCATTTTAATGTAATTCTTATGTGAGTCACTGTTTAATATACATCTGCAGGTCACTAATAAGGGGCTTGCGTCTCCGTGTGGCCTAAGTCCAACAATCTGAAAGTCTGAAGGTACGAAGCACTTCGCACCATACTCAGAAATCCTACTTTTAATCAGAATTGATATTGTTGAGTCAGAACCCGGAAAAGTGACCTCACTTGTGACACTGATAGGAGTTCAAGGACACAACAAAATTACCAGGAGGAAGAACGGAAGGTTCCTCAAAGCCTAATGCGCCGCATGCGCTTGCTTACTAGAGCAAAGCTCAAGGATTCGTGGCTTTTATCGGGAGTTTGTGACCTGCCCTCCTCACCCCATTTTTTGTCCTTCAGGGCACAGCAGAAACATGTTGGGCATCTTTCAAATACAAATATATGTTCTTTTTTTTATTCTGGTAATACTGGATTGATTTTTTCACCTTTGCCCCTTTGGAGATGTAGGTTCCCGTATGAACTTGTTAAATTCATGACCCAAATATCTGAGTCTATATATTTTTTTAATCTGAGCTTGAGTGTAAATTTGCAAATTATACCCAGATTTATAATTTTATTGTTAAAGTGAGATAGTTTTGTGATGGCTTCCTACTATAGGTGCATTGTATTAAATAATTCCACTATTTATTTCTTTTTACATATAAAGCCCATCCAAACCATAAATGTGTGGAAGAAAAGAAATCCCCACATGCCCTGGCTGTTGTAGCTCAGTGGACTGAGTGTGGGCTGGGAACCTAGCGGTCCCGGTTCGATTCCCAGTCAGGGCACATGCCTGGGTTGCAGGCCAGGTCCCCATGAGGGCCATGTGAGAGGCAACCATACATTGCTGTTTCTGTCCCTCTCTGTCTCCCTCCCTTCCCTTCTCTCTAAAAATAAATAAAAAACAAAAATCTTAAAAGAAAAAAAAAAAAAAAAGAAATCCCCACGTGAAGGGGACCCAGTCTCGGAGTTCAGAGAAGGTGCTGTTTCATTGAAGTTCATTTACATTTGCCCTGGTGGTGGCCTCCCTGTGGGCCAGACCCCCCGGGACAGCCTCATGTTTATCTTGTCGTCATAGTTACCCTGGAAAACACTAAACTACAGAATTCTTTTCTTACCTCAAAACATGGTGTTGGGAGTTTGAGTTCCTGGTTTTAACTGCCTTAACACGAACCTCAGGTATAGTGTTCCAATGTCTGTCTTTTATCTTAAAATTAGAAAAGTTAGTTAACTACCACCATCAATTTAAGGTGGAGGTAGAGATTTCATCACATCACCCCTAGCTATCTGTGTCACAAATGTTGGTTTGTACAAATATGTTTTTAAAAGGCACTAGACTTAGAAATGCCAAAGTAATTAATTTTTTTAATTTTCAGAAACAATTAAGTTTTCATGGTACGAAGTGTGTCTCACTGGAAACACTTTCAGATTAATGGACTTAAGATAAATGGTTGCTACTTTCTATAAGTGGTAATAATGAGATATGGCTTCAGCTATATATCAGATACTAGATCTCACTCTTTATTATTTTATCTGATTTATTTACTCATTCAACATGTATATAAATTGAACAACAACAACAAACAACCCTAGGCTCTGTGCTGGACCTTGGGTATGCAGGCAGGCTGAATAAGTGAAGCAGAGGGCCGATGGTGAGCAGGAACACGACCCACAACCCAAACTGAAATGTTCGGTGTGGCTGGGGTATACAGTCTATGAGTGAAGAAGGGAGGCTGTGGTAGGAGGAAGTATAATCAATCATGAGTTCAGGGAGGTGATCGGACTGTGAAAGGGCCACAAGTGTCTCGTGCAAGGTTGTGGGATCTGCCTGATTCTAGCATGACTGGTGGCCACTGGAGAGTGGGTCAGGTTGGGGCAAGACTGGAGGCAGGGAGGCATGTGAGCGGCGTGCGCTGGGGACAGAAAATGGTCTGGGCCAGGGTGTGGCTGTGAGGCTGGGGAGAATAGAAGTTTAAGAGGGACACAATACATACTTATCTCCTGAAGACATCCCTGGTGACCTAAGTATGGCCTGTTCCTTCTCAAAGATGACCACGTGCTGCTCATCGTGGATTCCAAAGGGTGCCCCTAACCAGTTCAAAGCGGTGACTCCGATAAAAGCCTTTGATGCTGGTCACACTCGACCCACGGACAGACAGGCTCGTTAATGATAATCTTAATCGTGGCACTCGCACCGTTTTCTCGGCACGTCCAGCGTTTTGGTCACAGTGCTGAGCATCTCACATGGGTTATCTTGTCTTACACAGCAGCCTTACCAGTGGATGTGACTGTGTCTCCATTTCACAGACGGGCACTGGAACTGGGGAAGTGAACCTTGGCCTAATATTACACAGCTTGTAAATGGCAGATCTGTCGTTAAAACCTGCAGACTTGTTTGTTACGGGCACAGCAGGGATTAGAACCCAGACCGCCGTGCCCTCCCAGTTCTAAGATTTCTGTTTTTCTTAGGGCTGATTTCCAATGTGGTATACAACTTCTTTGTAACCTCATTTATGTAAAATCATTTGCTGCAGAAATAAGCTATAGTTTGAGTGAACAAATGGTAAAGAATAGTATTGACCATTATTTGTTTCTTTTCAAATAGGTAAAGTGAGTGTGAAGGGTAGCAGATGGTGAGGCATTCTGAAAAGGCGATCAAATACATATTTCTTTTGATGATCTATCTGAAGCTAATAATTTCTTTGAAAGAATGTTTCAAGGGTATTTCTTTGTTAGGCCAATAAATACAGAGGAAATAATATTATGTCTTTTATGTCAGAAGCATAGGTGACGAAGCCTCGAGAAATTCTCACTGAATGCAGTGGCAGAGGCTGGTGGCGAGGGGTCATGTGACTGTCACCAGGACCACTCCCCAGAGCCAGGGTCAGAGTGGAGTCCGCGACTTCCAGTCCCAGGTGGTCAGGGAAGCCCCAGGTGGCCCACGGCATGTTCACAGGAGTTTCAGTGGCATCTTCAGCAAAAAGAGCCGTCTGAGTTCGGTGGGAAATCAGGAGCGGGGGGAAGCCACCCAGTGATTGAACGGTGTCCCTTTGAATGGGAAGAGTGCTTTTCTACTTCCAAAATAATGTAACGAACCTGTTTTTGTTTCTACAACTTTCTCTGAACACTTTGGATAACGTCAGCTTCTGCGAGATAACCGAGCTGAAAGGGGACACAAGAAGAGCGGCTCTGGGAAGACAGCCGGCCGGTAAGCCATTCGGGGTCGCCTCTAATTCTGGTCTCTCCGTCTGTGCTGCTGTTTTCCGTGGCAGCGTGAGTGCGGCGCATTGTGGTCGGGTGGCCTTTGGTTCTAAAGAGCCGACTTAAAATACTGTAATGTGTTGTCTATAAGAATATATTTTAGGGTTAGTAGTCATGCACGGAAGGATACCATTTTGTGTGTTTGTAAAAGCTGATGAACAACAAGGAATAAATTTCTAGAAGAAAATTTCTAAAAGAAATGTTTTCCATAACTAATCAGGTTTATACGTTTTGTATCTTACCATTTTAAAAAGTAGAATTTTTCCCAAAATTTAAATGGTACTTAGACATCATGAGAGAGCAACATATTTATTTATTCATATATATGAGTATATAGAAAATACACTATTTAAAAAATGCTTCTAGGTTCTTGCTCATTTTCTGTTACTGAGTTGATGTTCTTTAACTACGAAGAATTGGCCCGCATATATTGTTTTAGATGACACATTTTCCCAGTTTACATGTGGTGATTGTGACAACTTAATTTTATTTATATGAAGATAGCTACCATAATATCGATCTGACCTACCGCCCTGAGGTTTACACTTGCTCAGGTTTAACAAGATAACTGACCTCGCAGCCGCCCTTGTGTCCCTTCGCCCCATGGCCTGCCGTCACCCGTGCCAGCCCCTGTGTCAACGCCCGCCCACGATGCCATAGTGCCCAGGGACCACGTTACAGAAACTGACCCCAAGCGAGAGCCCATCGGGCACCTGCAGAAGCAGGTGCCAGTTCTGTCTCACACAGCTAATGTCTAAACTGCCCATGCAGAAGTTGACCATCAGTGAGAAACAACATCAAACCAATATATTTACCCCTAAGAAGGTCAGACCCTGAAATTATAAAGTACCAATAATTATATAATTATATACAAATGTGTACATATATAATTACACATAATTATATAGAATTATGTGTAATTATATATACTCCATATAAAATTTATTTAGATTACAAATAACTGTAGGTGAAATGTTTATAGAACAGATCACTGTTAGAATTAATGAGACATAACTGAATAAAAATATAATTATTAGAAATGAGAAATATGGTTCTTAAAGAGAATTAGTGACATGGAGATACAGCTGGAGAACTAGGCCAGAATATAGCATAAAAATAATTCAAGGAGCTGGAGAAATGAGAGTGGTGGAGAGAACAGAAAAGCCCTAAGATACGTTTAGTCAGAGTCCTCACTGGAGAGTGCAGACGGGCTGAGAACACCCGACGTTTGAAGAGAAGCTGACTACAGATTCCCCAGACGGGGCGGGGCACCAAGTGGAGCACAGAAATGCGCACCTCGCGTGCGCTGCAGCTCGCCAACAGCGGAGGCTGTCAGAGCGCCCAGACAGAAGGAAGAACGTCTGCAGAGGTGCAGCCCGTGCTGTGCGTTTGCGATGTGCGGGGAAACTCGAAAGGACTTGGTCACAGACCATCACATCCTTACTCCAGCCCTGCAGACCTGCGGAGTTATAGTCTCTTCCCTCTGGGAGTGAAGGGAGTGAGCAGTTTCCTTACCAGAGGAGTTATTTTGTCCGGTCGGATGTGATGAGTCGTGGTTTCCCATCCTCGGTGAGATTCATTCGATCCTGGTCACCAAAGGACTTGGGGCTGCTGCAGAAGACAGGCATTTCCCCGAAGCGACGCCTGGTAGGACAGAGAACGAGACATGTGAAAACAGCCTTCTCAAGAGAAAAAAAACAATGTATTGGCTTGCTGATTCCAACAGAAGTGGATGTGTTAGAATAAGCAAGTCAGAAAAGTGTTAAATTAACATGATGAATATTAACTAAATGAGATACAGAAAGATATTAACAACGTGAGGCAAGAAATAGAACATAATTAAGAATCAAATAGTTCGGTGGTTTTAATTTTTCTCAGCAGTGTTTTATAGGTTTTATCATATCGGTCTTACACACATTTTATCAGATTTATCCCTACGCACTTCCTCAGTGTTTTGGGATGTATGCAAACAAGGCTGAGAGGAAATTAAAGAAGACCTGCATAACTGGAGAGACAAGCCTTGTTCCTGGGCCAGGAGACTCAATGTTCTAAAGATGTCAGTTCTCGCAGAATTCATCTGTACACTTAATAATCCAAACAAAAATCTTATCAGTCTGTTTTATAGACATTGACAAGCTAATTCGGAAGTTCATATGGAAATACAAAGGACTTGGAATGGCCAAACTTAAAAAGAAAGAAGGTTGACAGGGTAGTACTCCTGATTTCAAGATTTACTGTAAAGCTACAGTAAAGATGAAAGGGAAGCACTGGTGCAGACACGGAAAAGCAGGCCCACGGAATAGCACGTGGAGTCGGGAAACACATGCCCACACGTACAGACCACTGAGTGTCGAGCAGGTACAACGGTGGTTCAGTGGAGAAAAAAGTCGTGTTTTCAACAAATGGTACCAGAACAACTGGATATCCGTATGCGGAAAAAGAAAAGAAAGAACTTGGACCCATACCTCACACCATACAGGAACCTCAACACAAAACCTAAAAACTTAACACTTCTAGAAAACGTGAGATAAAATCTTTGTGCCCTCGGGGGCAAAGGCTTTTGGGTAGAACCCCACAACACAGTCCATGAGAGAACAAACTGATGAATTGGACTCAATCAAAATTGAAAACGTAGGCTCTTCAAAAGACACAGTGAAGAGAATGGAAAGACAAGTGGCAGACAGGAAGAAAGTATTTGTAAATCATGTGTCTGATAAGAGACTCATGTCAAGAATATATAAAGAACTCTAAAAACTCAATAATAAGAAATTCATTCAATTAAAATGTAAGTACTTGGAGACACCTGGCCAGAGAAGATGTGTGGGTGGCGGATACACACATTAAATATTAAATATCATCACTCACTTGGAAAATGCAAAGTAAAACCAGAGTAAGGTACCCCTTACAACTTCTAGAATGGCTAAAAAAATGCAAAAGGCTATACAATGTAGAGGAAATAGAAGAATTACATGGAGATTAAATAGTACTCACACTCTGGAAAATAACTTGGAAGTTTCTTAAAATATTAAACATAGAACTTACTATTCTAAGGTCCAGATGAATACTTAAAAGACTTGCATGCATATATTCTTGGTGGCTTTTATCTGTCATAGAAAAAGAAAGAAATAACCCCAGTGTTCATCAACAAGTAAGTGGATAAACAACTTGTGGTGTCTTCATACAGTGGAATACGACTCAGCAGGAAAAAGGAATGAAGATGTAACACAGTTATATAAAATTCTAGGAAATGCGGACTGACACATAGTGGCAGGAGGCCTATCTGTTGTTCAGTGGGAATGGGATGGGGCCGGGGCTGGGGGGAGCTAGACAACGGCACATCAAGGATGTCAGGGTGATGGGTATGCTCTCCCTGACGTCATCCCCTCCCACTGGAACTCTTGTTCACCTGCTCCAGGCACAGTGGCCTCTTCCTGTCCCTGCAGCACACCAAGCCCACCGTGTCACAGGGCCTTTGCACCTGCTTTCCCTGTGCCCAGCACACTCTCCCTGCAGCTGACTCTCCACCTAGCTGCTCCTCATTTCCTTCAAGTCTCTGCTCCATGTGCGGAAGCGCCCCTCCCCCGGTACCTTTGGACTCTGCCTTATGTGCCATTCTGATCTCTACCGACCCTCTCCTTGAGCCTCATGACGAGAAGCCTCTGCCCTGCTCACTGGTGGAGGCCTGGCACCAAAACAATACCCGACACACAGGCAGTGCACACTTGTGCACAACAGGTTCGCCGGGTGGATTTCAAACGGGTGCTAAGTCAGTGCAGCGCGCAGACTGCGGCCTTGCCTTGACCTCCGTTGAAATAGCATCTGACCTCTCATCCTCGTCTCACCATTCGATAGCCGGGTGATCCTGAGCAAACCACTTAGCCTCTCTGTCCTTGGGTTCCTTCTCTCTAAAACAGGAAATACTACTACCTGCCTCATAACACTGTAAAGAATGTAAGAGTTAATACCTTATAAGGCAACTAAAATGTAAGCGCTCCAATGCTAGCTGTTATTAGAAGTATGGTACTGTTATTTGTCTGCCTGTTTCCTAAACACTTGTTAAATTTCAATTTTTATCATATTTCTTCTTGTACATAGTTTAAGACTTATAACAAAGTACCTCAGGCCCCAGCCCGATCCTTCCCCTTTCCCTAGTCTTACCCTCTGGGGAAAACTGCTTCAGCTCTTTCTTCTGGTGTGGACCTAAATTACATGCTACTGTTCCCATTTCTGGAAGATTTTTGGTTTAGTATTACCTGTTGAGTTACTGTTGTGTGCCCTACACCCACGCCTGCACTTCCCTCTGTCTCCCCAATAGTTACATCATAATCAGATCAAATCACTAGTCATCGTTTGCGTGTGGTGACGTATGTAGACGCTCTCCACAGATGTGTCACTTTTCTGCATTTGCTGTGCTTTCTCTGTGGCCTCCTCTCCCTAGAACTGTAGCTGCTCTCCTTCCTGTCTGGGGGGGCAGCCCTCCAGGAAGCCCCCGTCTTCAGGTCCATTCAGGACTGTTCACTGTCCCAAGCTGCTGCACCTCTGGTGTCCTGGGGTCTCTCTTCACCGCCACCCCCGGGATTCCCTTCCTCTCCTAGGTGGGATGACCTGCTCCTGGGATCCCAGGCCATTACTTATCCTGAGCTTTTTGGGAAGAGAACTGGCAGGGTTAAATTTGCAGGACTCTGCTTGTCTGGAAGTCTTTCTTCTAATCTCATGTGGCTTGATTTAACCTGGAATTGAATTCCAGTTAGGGGACTGTTTTGACTGAGGATTTTGAAGGCATTCTGTCCAACGTCTTCAGTTTTCAATGGTTGTCTTTTTCTCTCTTCTTCCATTATTTGGATATTGGAGCACCCTCAAATGATTCTCCAAGTTTTAAAAAACTTTTATATATTGTCATCTTTAAAGATTCACGGGCATTTTCATCAATGTTAAGTCCAAAATCTTTTATTAATTAAAAATATTCTCTTACACTTTTCATTTCTAAGAGTTGGCCTTGTGTCTTGGAACATTTCTTCATGTACCCCCTTTGTCTTGTTTGTCGGTTTAATGTATTTTCTTGTCTCCAAGAAGGTATCAGGTGTGCTAGGCACGCGGCAATTTATAAAGGTCAAGTAAACACCGGGACAGAGAGACTTACTCAAGTTTAATTTTTGAAACACTTTTTATTAAATCTAAGACAGCAGCTCGTCACTTCTTTATTTATATGCATTATTCTCTTCTGCTCATAAAAGTCATTTTCTTTCTCAGTATGTTTAATGTTGTCTCGACTCTTCTTACCCCTGGTGGAGGAGTGACTGCACTTCTCTTTCTCGACTTGTGGGAAAGCGGAAGGTCAGAGAACAGAACTGAACGCATCACATTAGAAAGTGTTAGGACCCCTGAACCCCCACACACCAGGCAGGCAGGAATGGGTAAGTGCACAAGCAGTCCGCTGTGGGGGACTGCAAGGAGAGGTCTGGGATTGCACGCCAACCGCACGCTCCTGGGGGGGCCTCCCCTGACGTAATCCGGCTCTGCAGGGGCAGCTTCGCCTGTGCTGTGAGGTGCACCTCAATGCCAGCTCCTCAGGGAATGCTCAGGGTCTCATACAGGGGTTCTAGGGACATAGTTACCAAGGCCGCCAACTATCGTGCAGTCTGGTAGTTTTCTGGGTGTCTGATCTGTGGCATGTCCCCCTTCTTTTTCTTTCCCTTACATTCGCTTTACTGTTCATCTGGGCTCTTTAAGTCAATGATGGTTCTTTTCCAGCCCTTCGACTGTCCCGTGTCCCACGGCACCAAAGGGATGACAGCCTGTGAAGGTCTCCTTTCAGCAGCGCGCTCAGCAAGTTCTACCTCATCCAGAACGAGCCCCGGTTCTCAAGGGCTCCTACACTTCCTCCTCCTGCTACCAGGGAGCGTCCCTTAGGGTTTCTTCCCTGGCTTCTCACTCTTCACACCTTGTGTTTGTCCCCATCATCGTCAGGCTTGCTCAGGACTCGTCATTCCTGGGCATGCAAATAGGTATTATTCAAGTATTAACACATTCATTTATTCATATGTCTATTGTAAACATAGCTGACACTCTAATTCTTCTCAGGTAGGATACTTTGTTGGTCCTATAACTAAACTTTTGCTATTTTGTAAATGAATTTAAACAAATACTATCAACAGAGATATAATTTAATCTAAAAGATTCCAGTGATTGGTCTTCAACATCTTCCGTTCAGTTTGTCGCTGTATTTTTGTTCCCTGGGGGAGCCCTTTCCACAGAGCAGTTGTGTCGGATGTCGAGTGATGTGAAAACTTGCCATCACGGTGTCCTCGGCTACTGCACGCATTCAGTGTGTCCTCCCCAAATTCTGCATTGCAGCCCTTGAAGTCATGTGTTTCCTGTCCTGCACTCCTCCACACGGCCACTGTCTTGATGGCTTCTCTCTTGTCCTTCCGTTTGATTAGTTGGTTGGGTTCGGTGGTCTGCTCATGCTCCTATTATCTATTATCTACCTATTATCCACCTATTACCTGTCATTGTCAATATCTAACAATTGACAGGCATGGTTTCTAAGTGAGCACTGCGTGCAGTATATTATTAGCTGAAGGAAAACACACACACACACACCTGTGCAGACACAAAACACACGCACACACACTCAGCCAAACTGTAGGGTAGTGCACCTAAGTGTTTTATAGAAACACTGGGGAAATCAAGATTTATTTCCTCAATCCATGTCTTTCTCGTAAATTCTAGACTTGGTATCCTGGCTTTTTTTAAATTTCAGTATTCAAATGTAATTTTATGTTTCCCAAAATTAGATCTTTCTCTCTGCCTTCACCTCATTTGAAGCTCCAATTAAATAATTTCACGGTGTTTCTCACGACATGACCTTCTCTCGGCACCCGGACATCCCACGTGGCCTTCCCAAATGGAAAGTCAGTAAAAGCGTGTTGTGAGCGATTCCTGATACCGAGCGATGCCATGTGCTTTGCACACTTCAATGACTAGTCTTTATTGTTCTAAGAATCCATACCAAAAGACTGATGGCTTATGGCAATTATACTGAATTATTTACGTAGATCATGTCAGGGCCCTTCCTTTTATATTTGTTTTTCATGTTTTTTAATTTGCCCTGCTTCCTTCCTTAAGTGATTTTTGTCATTTCTTGCTGTGAAGCACAGAAGCTAAGTCATCTGAGTATCTGATATATAATTTGAAATCATGTAAAAACATTTTATTGCCATTATTATTAAATTCTACTCGATACTTTAAAATGTGTTTTAGAAATGTGTTAATTCATTTTTCTTTGTTCTTAACAAGCATTACGTTCATCCACGCAGTGTGGGCTAACTCCTAGATCTGTGTGCTGTAATTTCTTATAAAGGGAACTTTTCCTTTTGCTGTCACATTGTCCGATTAGTATTAAAAAGTCTTGTAAAATTAAAAAAAAAAAATTACAACAGACTTCATCAGAGAACCAAAACAAATGCCATCTCACACACACACACACACTCTCACACACACACACACGTCCGCCGTCTTTCATCAGGTTAGAAAGAACATCTCCATGTCCGCTGACACAGAGCACGCTCGCTTTCATATGAGGAGGCAGGTCCCTGTACCCTGTTGCAGCTGCAGCAGACAGAATTACAGCTGTTCTTTATTTGAGCTTCTAAAGATCCAGAGCTGTGCGAGGGTTCCGTTTGCTCAATTTTCCCCACAGTGTCATCTGTTATTTGGGAAGGAGACCTAATTTGCAACAGATACAAAACTATTTGTCATTTTGCAGCTTTGCCAACAATAAATGGAACTATTAATTACTACATTTTTGAGCAGCTGTTAATAAATTGGGATAGGATAAGTGTTCATTAGAGTACTGGTTAATGACATCGATGAATTTGTTTAGCATTGCTTTTCACAGACATGTATTAACAAAATTAAATGCATCAACAAAAGTAATTGATGGGTTGTTTCATTTATTTAAGATGAGAAGTTAACTATCCCATGTTAATAAACTTAGAATTTTTAAACAAGTCCTCCTTTGTCATACTAAAACTAATGATTTAACACCATATTTTAAAGCAAGTTATATCATTAATTTTTATATTTAGGTACTTTATATGTCCAAAATAATTGCTTGAATCTGCTGTTAAGTACTAATTTTCAAAATAAAATTCCTAGTACTTTCTCATTGTTTCTTTCCAGACCTAAAATTAGCATTAAATTCCATTATTTTGTAAACGTTTATCCAATCCTTCAGATAGAAAAGCATCTTTTAGATTATTTTCATTCATTTACATGCATGCATGAATGAACAAATAGAAAGTCACATATTCCCTTTAAAATGTATACATTCCATATTTTTAAAAATTGGAATATATTTAATTGCATATGTGTTCTAATTCTTTAAAAATTTAAATAGCTTCTAGATATAGAGGTACTTAGACTAGAATAATTGGAAACATACCACATATACAACATAAAATGGTTCCCAAGGCATTTAATTAACCCATTTTACTCTATACAACCAAAGTATTGCATTGAAAAAGGTACTGTCTTCCAACTGCCGGTTCTCTGCCCCCGTCCTTTAAGCATCCTGAAATTCTAGCCTTCCTTGCCAAAATTTTAAACTAATGATTACAGTGTTACTTTAAATTGTGATTATACTAAATAAAATTAGTTATTAGCCCATTAGAATTTTGCAAGGTTGCTTTCCAGTCCGATATGAACAAGCCGCACAGAAGAACGGGGACCTGCCATTTGGACACGAGCAGCGTGTCCGGTGAGTGGTGAATGAAAAGCCGTCGAGGGCTCCCCAGTGAAACGCTCCATCTTGAAATCTGGCCGACGAACGAGACATTTTCAAATGACTGAGAGTCTGCACAGCCTGTCACCCCCAGGACTGCAGTTAGAGCTGGCCACAGTCACTAATAATGGAAAACAGTTAGCATGTGGAAGCTGCTGCAGTGACCTGTAGCTGCAATGAGTTTGTCGTCTGAAGCCCATCTCCTTGAGGACAGGTGTCTGTTTCACAGTTGGCACGCTCTAAATTGGTCCTGTGATTAAATGGGCATGGGCACAGAAGTGACCTTTACCCCCAGAGACGGCTCCCCGAGGAGCCGGTGCAGGTGCACCTGCAGGGCCACAGCACAACAGCTGGTGGCCCTCCTGCTGCCTGGGTCACCGCTTCATTACGGGGACGCTTGGGGATGTGCTCATCCGAGGGGTGTCTGTGCCAGAACACTTCCCCGAACCGCCAGCGTTCCTAATCTATTAGTAAAGGAGTCGCAGTAAAAATTAGTATTTTTGAATCAGCAACACAATAAGCAACAGCTGCTACTTGATAATTTGTACCTTACGGTCCCCAGAATAAATCCAGTTAAGTTCAGCTGCCACACTGTAAACACTTTCAGTTTAAAACAGTGTGTCATGCCCAGGGAACAGACCAGACCTGGTGGTATGTAAGTGCTCGTGATAGAACACGAGGCATCCTCGAAGCTGAAGCGTTTAGTGCTTACATAAGAGTAATTAGAATGTTTTAATGTTAATAACTGACCAAAAATACTCACCTGTTAAGCTTTTAACTGATCCTTGTTTTAGCTAATCTTCACTACTTTTCAATTATGGTATTAAAATAGACTTAAAATCACAAAACAATGTCTCAGAGAGTTAGAGCCATGTTTCTAAAAGAATCAGTTTCTTCATGATCAGTATTTTTCCCTTGTCCTTTCTCATTGGAAATATTTTTTATCACTTCATGGTGATTTGTTTGTACACCAAGATATTGTTGGGAATTTACCTTTGTTTATTTCATATACTTCTGATCAATTCCAACTCATGCCCAATTATATTACACTAAATTAACATAATTCAACAGATGTTGATATTTAAATGTTTTCTGGCATTCACAACTTGGACAGCTGTCTCCGAGCTTGGGGAAAAGGCAAACATTTAGAGTTAAATGCTGAACATATGCTTAAATTACTAATTAGAAAGATGGAATAAAAACTATGCATTATCCTTTCTAAGGACAATAAACCTCCAATAGGGACTTCTGTAATCTTTTTATATCAAGTTATAGTCCAGGGGTATATGCAGACCAGAAGACATAGATTTCATGGATAACTTAATTTCAATTTTGATCATTTAAAACTTATGGAGTGTCTCAGTAAGATTTGAAAAACCTATAATGACTTTAAATTGTCAGTCTTATGAGTTGAAAAGATGCCTTTTCATTTGTGAATACAGGATGATAACAGCAGTTTTTAACAATATTTTATTATTGCTAAAAATATCACCATGCAGAAACAGAGGACAATGTAAACCAATGTATCTATCAGCTGGTTCAGTCAGTTACCAGTGTGTGGCCGGTGTCCTTTCATCCATATCCCCACCCACCCCTTCCTCGAACTCGAAGCCACTCTATGACACTATTACAATGGGGATATATCAGTCAGTACGTTTCTTTAAAAAACAGCAGCCTCTTATTTTTTTAAAAAGCCACAGTGCCATTGTCACATCTTTTAAAAAAGCAATAATTTCTTAATGTATATATGTAAACACGTTAGTGTGTCTGTATACATGTTTATGATATTCACATTCCTGATCATTTTTAAATCTTTTATAAATTGTTTGCACTGGGATCCAAATGAAATCTTCCTGTTATAATTGATTGATATATATGTCTCTTAAGTTCCCTTTGACTTATAAATTCTCCACCCTCTCTCCCTTATCCCCAACCTTGGTTTTTCCTTGCAAGTCTGTGGTGGAAGAAGCCAGGTTTGTCCCACGAAGTTTCTGCCACCTCAGGAACGTTGCGGATTCTATCCTCAGCACGTCCTCATTTAACACGTTCCTCCGTCCGCTGTGTCTCCTGTGATTGGCGTTTAGATCTAGAGAACTGATTCAGTTCCAGTTCGGTTTCATTTTGTTTAGACTCTTCCAGAGGTGCTATTGTACACCTCTCTCACTTTCTTGTCTCTTTTTAGGATATGTTAACCATTATGGACTACGTGATTGCTGTTTGATTGTTTGGCATTTAGTTTCTTAAATTAAAAAAAAAAAAGGAATACCCATGTTTTTCTTTTTTAAAAAAAAGCATTATATAAATGAGATCAGGAAAGACTCAGTTTATATTTGAGATGATTTTTTCTAGGGTATTTCTCCATAGACATTTAAAGGCAATAGACCATCCAAATACCGACAGTAACAAACAAACCTGAGATAACGAAGTTACAGAGGGCATTTGGTTCAAAGGTCTTGAGAGCAAAGCCGATCCTGAACACAAGCGGGCACACTCCAACTTCGCCGTGTTTCCGGTGTGTGGGATCAGGAGAGCCCGTAGTTCTCTTCTTCCCGGTCATCGAGTGCCGTGTCCGTCAGTCATTACAGCCCTCGGATGGCTTACCTGACTGTCATGGTTGATCTCACAAGCCTAGTCAGCATTTGCAGACAAGTCTGTCAAAGTTTTATAAACATAATGTTCATTTATCTGCCAAAAAACTCTCATGGGAAGGGAGGAACAGAAAGCGCTTTTTTCATAAAGTAACATTTAGTAAAATACAAAATCCTGTAGAAAGAGAACTAAGGTGCCTGCTGGCTTAGGTGCACAAGCTTGATTTTAGAGATATTTATATCACCTGAAGCCCAAGGTGTGGACTGAATATGTTTTGTGGTTTTCTATTTCCATAAGTAATCATTTACTTACTCTAGAAATTGGAACCTCCATTAAATATCAGAAAAACAAATTAGTATAAAAACCCTGGAACACCTTGATAAGTTTCATTCAATACCTATTTAATAAGCACCTGTATTGGCAAGGTTTGCAAATGCTAAGGAGAATTTACTTAAAAAAATAAATCAGATGTGGGCCCCAGAGTCTTTAAGGAATAGACACTGTAGCTAGAATATTAGTTCATGTTCATGTAGAGCTATAGTTTAAGGCAGAAAACATGGTGAGTGTGAGATTATTCTGGCAACAGCAATCAGGGAGGGCTTCCTTAAGGAAGCAACATTCCAACTGGGTCATAGATTCTCAATTGAATTCCATCAGCCAACAATAATTTAACTTAAACTCAAGTCAGTTTATATCAGATGGTAGTGCTGCCTGACATACTCCAAAGTGAAAGTGACTCTTCACATCTTTCATCACTTTTAGGCATTCTGGCCTGTGATTGAAATATCCTGTGTTAATTGCCTCCTCAACACGGAGATATAAACAGCCATGCTCAGCAAGTGTACATTATGGCCCAAAGAACTATGACTGGAAAATAAGTCCCCTCTCAGGAAGGACAGCCATGGGACACGTTACAGAAAGCCAAAGCTGAGCTCAGTCTTGAGCCCGTGCCTGCCAACTCCATCTGCAAAGCCACGTGCAGACACTGTTGAGTGGACAAAGCCTCTCGACTTCAAGAGCTGCCTTGGAGGTGGGTCTGCATCTGCTCCTATCTCTTCACCAAAACAGTGACTTTCCAACAGCAGCTGCAGCAAAACCTAGCACCGTGTCTGCACAGAGCTGGGGACAGGCCTTATTCCACAAGTTCTGCTAACAATTTAGCAAATAAACTGATTCATTCAGTCAAGCAAGCAAGCGGCTTCATTCTTCGCTTTCCTGAGAATTTGAAACAATTGCGAATGGAGAGAATCACTGAATTTATTAAAACTTGGCATGATGCACGCAAGGAGGCGTCGTCTCCTCCCACACCTCTGTGTGTCCCAGGTCCCATCATTCTGAGCTGCTGACAGCCCCAGACACGCCACGTCACGTGTGTGCTGCAGGGCAGGGGTGCCTCTTCCATGTGCGCTCGCCCTGGGGGCCCGGAGCCTTCGCACGGTGGCTCGGAATTCTCTTTGCATATTGAGGTGGAATCATGGTCCTATGTGATCAGTAGGTAGACTTTAACCCCTAAGAAATGAAAACCGTATCTTCTTTATCACTCAGTCCTATTTTATGGCATATCTTTTATTTTCAGAAGACACTTATTAATTGGAGTATAATAAAGTAAGTTGAATGATGTAGTACAGAAGAGAGAAAATGTGATTCTTGAGGCAAGCATTCCTTGGTTCAAATACAGTAACTTCATTTTCTGTTTCTGTGATTTTTTTTTTTTTTGACAAATAACAGTTTCTCTGGACCTGGGCTTCCTCAGAACTATAAAGGGTTATTGTGAGGATTTAACAAGATAAAGTATGACAAAATATTTAGCATAATACCTCATATAGAATTGGCACTCACTGAGCTTGGATGTTCCTGGTGATTCAGATGATCAACTCTAAGACTTAAGAAACCAACATGTATTCAAAATAATAATTAAAAAAAAAAAAAAAAAAACGAAAACCTGCTGCCCTTTTAATTCCACCTTTCCCTGAAGCTGGTGAAACAAAGAAAGTCACCACCTCTACTCCAAATACTACCTCAGACCTGAACTTAAATCTTGATTTAGAGTCAGAAATATCTAACAGGAGACTGTAATAAAACATCAGTTCAACAAGCATTAAAATATACTACAATGGATGAAAAGGATATTAAAATGAGGAATGTGTGGGCTTCATTCAAAGGAGTTAAGAATCCTGGGACATAAGTTTATGAACAGATATTATAAATGGCAACCATACCAGTCTAGGACATTTCTTAGTCCGTTGTCAGAGAGGGAATGTGAGATTTTATCTGGATCTACAGTCTGATTGGATGGATTTTTTTTAATGTAAGATTCAAGATGCTATCAGTATCAACATCCCATTTTAAAAATGTAGACACAAATCTTCTTGTGTTTAATGGAGCTATCCAAAGGAATCATGTTCATTTTGAGTAATCTTTTATCCCAAGGGTCGATACTAGGTTTATCATTTTTAAGGAAATTAGAGTAAGCTTATTATTAGACTAAATATCAATGATACACAGATATAACCAACAATGTATAGTCATAGCTAGGAATCAAGTAAATTAAATCAGTATCAGGCCTACTAAGTGCCTCATATTTCCTAGGTGTCATGATATGAAGAGTTAAGAGAATACTCCAAGATTCCTGAAATATCTCAGCTTCTGCTTGGAGAGACAATACCCAAATCTGAACTCGGGCAAAATGAATTTTTCTCATTTCCCCCCAAAAGATGGTCTGCTCCTCTAGCCCTGTGGATCTGCAACAGTGTGCAGCGACTTCTCATCCTGGTGCACCGTCTTCCTTCAGCTCTGGCCCTGGACGGTGGGAGCTGTCTTGCTCTTCCTGTGTGTTCTCTGACGTCGAGCAGAATGCCTGAATCATGGTCACGTCTTGTTCATTGTTAAATGAAAGCTTTTGAGTGGTTTTAAATGACAGTTCCAGAAAGAAGAAGTTACAAGAAATGCGTGACTGATTACGGAATGAACAGTTGCTACACTGTAGTTCAGCAGACACTTCCTGTGCTCCTAATGGACAGCAGATGCAGAGCTCGGCTCTGCGACTTCCACTTGCCTCTGGGCCTCCAGTTGTCGGCAGTTGGTACTTAACAGGCTCCTTGAATCTGAACCCCACCTGCAGCCACCCTATCTGATAAGTGTAACAACAGAGACGCCTGCGGGTTGCTGTGAAATGCAGAGCAGGGGCCCTTGGGAGGGTGGTGAGGTCAGGAGAGTTGGAAGAGAAAACATCTGGGTTTGCGTGCACTGGGAGAGCGTGGATGGGAGAAGAGCAGACTCCCAGGGCCGGGCCGGGTCAGGAAACACAGAAAGGACACTTCCCAAAGTAGGTCGAATGCATTGCTATGGTGTTAGCATGTTTACAGGGCATTGGGAACTAATAGTTCCTGTAAACAACTCAGACCCACGGAACCTACAGCTCGAACTTCTACCACGGCTTCAGTGGCATGAAGCGTTAGATGATGCCCTTGACAGCAAAATCCCTCCAGCTGCCCAAACCACTTACATTTAGTGCCTCCATTGTTCACTGTTTTTTAATTCATGCAGTGATAACCTGCATCTTTCCTCTGTTGCTTGTTCACTGTAAAAATAAAGTCCAGTAACAATGAGAGACCTAAAGAAGAAAACTCCTACAAAATGCCATCCCAAAGAAGGTTCATGACAAGATAGGATAAGTCCAGAAGAAAGCAGGGGCCCAGCCACGGGACACAAGTACTAAGTTCAGTGCAGTGGGTTAAACTGTAGTCAAGTCAGGATTGTTTCAAAGAGCCATCCGTGGGCTGGAGGCAGGATAGTATGTCAAATGATCGAAACCACAGAGAGAAAAGGCTCTGAAACCAGGAATTGGTTGGCATGCAGCTGAAAGCCCCAAATGCAAAGGGTTCTCCGTGCACACGAAGGGGCTTGGAAAGAAATTACCATTAAGAAGGATTTGAAGCAGTCCCAGGAATTAAGGAATATTTATATATGAGGGTCCTTGATACTTAACGTGCATTTTGGCACAGAAGGGAAAGAGCTTACTACAAATGTTTTCTTTCACGGTGAGACCTAGTAGACCGAGCTCAGGGGAGGAGAGGGGAATTCGGACCCGGCAGAGGACGGGGACACAGGCCTGGGTTTTCTAGCCACGCCACTTCTCCCCGGTGACACCGCAGACCTGCGTCACTTCTGCGCAGCTGAGGCCCTGTCCAGGCTTGTGTTCTTCTCGCTGACAGTGAGTGTTCTTGCCAAACGCCGGGGCCCAGAGTCACATCTGCTTGTCGGTCCTGCGCAGCTTGTCGGAGGCTGCTCGGGAGCACGCTGTGTCCAGGGGGCAGCTTTCCCTGGGCCTCGTTCGCTGAGGAGCCTGTTTGTCAATGTGTGGAATGAAGACACATGCTCCTATTGTCTTCTCGTGCATGTTATTGTGTTTGACACGCCTGCCTCAGTCCATATCAGCACACGTCAAAGCCAAGTTTGCAGGCAAGGTATTCTCGCTCGGGTTTTTTTCTTTTTGCCTTCTGATTTTTGAGGGTTTTAAATTTATTTATCTTTTTATTTTTTCCCCCTTTGGATAAAATGTCCAGTTTCCTACCACCACACTGTCTCAATGGATGATGGGATAAATGAGTGAAGTCTGTTTCAAAAGGGGAAAAAAATGACTTTTTCTGTGAGCGCTACTTTTCTAATAGGAAAATTTTCAGAATTAGTATATGGGAAACCATTTTTCAAATCAGAACTAAGTGCCAGTGCACATCAATACCGAAACAACATTGTTTCTGTATCCTTTTCACTTCAGTACCTGTGTGTCGACCCCTCACATGAAAAGTGTCAGCAGGTACAAAGTTACCAGGCTTGGGCTTGTCTACCCTCTTCTCCACCCCAAGCAAACACAAACGCACTGAAACAGATGCACTGATCGAGCTGGTTGCTCATTTCCCTACCATGCCTTACAGAAGGATCTTAGCCTTGTTCTTGAATAACTTTGGGTCTGTTCATAGGACCACACTGTCGATCTTCCAAGCACCAGGGACAAAAAATAAATGAACAAACAGAATTTGCCGACTCTCACCTTGAATAGTAACCCAAGCGCTCTGCATTGTGAAGACAAATGACTCATTTAGACTGAAGCAACAAGGATGCCTTTGAGACACTCGTTGATTTTTAAATTAAAAAATAACTGCTACGTTTTACATGAAGAGTGACAACTAAATAACACAGTGGACCTTACTTCGTGTTACTTGGAGCAGCTCCATTGCACCTGGCTGAGGGGAAGGCCAGGGGACAGAGGGAGGAGGGGACAAGCCTAAATGTGGTCATTTTACTGATCAGTAATCCAGGGCTCTCAATGCGCCGAAGCAGTTAATCAGTTCTTGATAGATTTGCTGAAATATAGCCAGCTGTTTTTCTTATGGTGCAGGTCTTTGGGTTAGTGTACTGACTTTATTAACTTTGAACTTTATTCCCCTTGAACTTGTCTCTTTTCCTTCATGTAGCTTTGTGGAGGACAGGAGAGAGGAATTGAATAAAAGTATTACATTCCATTTGTTGTGTAAAGATGCCCAAAAGAAATTTTTAGTCCAGCATGTGAGAAAAGGGTTTAGAAGAGGGAGATATTCCTGGAGTTTGTAAACAGTACTTCCTAATAAATACTAAATCATGTAAAAAATACAGTTTTAAAGGCTATTGACTTGGAAGAGTGATTTCTACAGCAATTAGAAGACTCCCATGTCATATAACTAGTGGTATTAACAGTCATGAGGAGCAGCTACTGATATCAGACACTCAAATATTTTTTTCTATTTCTTAAAAATGCATTTCTTCAGAAGGACACTCCAGACTAAATTTTTGAGCTTCGTTTGAGCCTTAAATGTATCTGAAAGTAATAAAACTGGTCTCAGTTTTCTATTGGCTGAAATAATCCAGACCTGACTTGTCACTCACTGCTTTCCCACCCTGTCCGCCCGCTCACGGGGGCACAGGAATGCAGAGGAGTTCCGCTGTGCGGCAGCTTGGTGTCACTCTTTCGTTTCTGCACCTGCGATGAAGATCCTGGGAGGATGTGTCCAGACTGGCGCGAACCCGGTCACCTTCCCTTCCATCAGTCTAGACTCTGCCAGCATCCCGGGAGTTAGGCCAACCTTGTCCCCCGACCTTCCCTGAGTCCCCACCAGCTACAGAATCCAGATCCCTTCGTGGGGCATACGTGGCATGTACGGCCCAGGACCCAGCTCCCACGCTATCCTCCTGTGACATTCTGCAGTGACCCCTGGACATCACAGGTCTAAGTATGTGGGTCCACTCACACACTAAGTATGTGGGTCCACTCACACATGGGTTTCCCCCAGAAAATACAGATCATGTGCTCTCTCCTCCTTAGGATCTTCTTAACATTTTCTATCCTCTGGCTTCCTTTATTGTAAGAACGCAGTATGTGACATGCACCATAGAAAATACGTGTTGATGGACTGCTGGTGTTATTGAATAAGGCTCCCAGTCTATTAGTAGTCACTTCGTGGGGAGTCAAAAACTATGCATGGATTTTTGACTCTGGAGGGGTCACCCCTAGCACCCACATGTTCAAGGGTCAACTGTAGCCCCTCTGTAAACACTGTTCTCTAGACACGCTGAAATGCCTTCAGCAATGAGCGTGGGAAACCCACCAGCAGTGGCTGAAGCTCTAAGAACACGTATTGTGTTTGGACAAAAGGATCTGAGAGGAGACAGTCCACGGGTCGGTTGTCCCAGCTCAGTATCAGAAGGGCCACACTTTGGGGTTCCGATCCCCACGTTACTCCCATTTTCAGAATGTTTCCATCCCTGCCCTGTGGCCAGGCCTCACCTCTGACCCCACCTGGTATGGGCTTTGTGGAAGGGACACTCAACTCCACTCTTCTGCTAGGGGAAGGCTTCAAGGGGGATCCACATTTTAAAGGATACTCTTGTACAAAAAGGTAAAAAAATCGTGACTGAGCAAAATCTCACGTGTGTCTGAGATTTTATTTAAGTCATTAATTAATGAGGGAACCAAGCAGATGTTATAAGGGGTTCAAAACTGAAGAAATAAAATCTCTCGCTATACTTAATAATGTGGCTTGTGCCTGCTACAGTCACCTGTGTCCCTAAGTGCTTCCCACCCCCACAGCTCTACTACCCTGCTTGGACGCTGCACCTTCCAATACCAGGACTTGACCACTTCCTTTCTCTGCATTTCTGCCTTCTCCTTCCCGCACTTTTACCGCCATTGGGGGGCCTTCTGCTATGGCAGTAGTAGACACGAATAAATTCTTGCTGAATAAGCAAATGCATTAATTTATGGATTAAGAGAATGTGGTTTCTCTGATTTTAGTTGTTTTATTTTTAATATCAATTTTTAATTTTAAAAGTAGATGTGATCCTAACCATTAACTTTTCCGTGGTGCTATGAGCCAAGGCCGCACCACAAAATCCAATAAAAATGTTACATTTTAGCACATTAGCGACCGTTGTGACATATGCATGTGATATATATGTTATATGTGTGAGACATATGTATTTCTGCAAAACTAGTAATGGAATGAAGTAACCTTAAAAAATGTAAATAATCATAAATATCTTGTAGCAGGGAAACACTATGCACACAATACAAGGGGAAGAGAAAACGAGCAAACGCCCGCTTGCTCTTAACCTACACAGACAGATTTTCACAGCGTGTCTCTGGTTACGTGTACCCCTTGAATTATCTGACTGTTCATTGTACTTTAGTTTGTGCCTTATAAATAGAACTTATATTTAAAGTGATTGTATTCTACAGCTCCGGTTTTCCATAATGTTTAAACATCTGCGTACATAAACATATAAACGTATGTCTGGGTTTTTATCTGAATGAATTTTTCCTTCTGAACTTTTCTCTGATAATATGGATGTTTTCCAGCGGGGCCCTGTAACACTTGAGGGCACTGCTACATACCTCTATGCAACTCTATAAGGACAGGTACTCCCATGAACAGGACCTGTTTATTTCAGCTTCGTGACCACCAGGCCCTGTCTCCACCCCACGTCAGGCGCTGCGGCCCAGGGAGCGAAGTGTCCTTCCTTAGCTTGACGCATTTGAAGACTTTTAAATCCTTACCACGCTTGTTATTACTTTATCTTGATTTCCAGTGGGCCATTTCTAATTTTTCCCAAACTCTTTCATTTGGGAACCCATGATTAGACAGAATAATCTAATTCTAACCAGTTCCAAGAATAGCGGAAGGCTCCCTCCCACATACCACATCTCTACAAGTATAATCCAATGTCACATCAGCCTGTTCAGCAGCCGCAGGCCGGCATTAATGCGTTCATTCAAATTACGTTTCTTCACCTAACTGATAATTAACTGAAGAATTCTAATCATACGAATTATAAGGGAGAACATCACTGTTTCCTTCTTCCTATTTAAAATGTTTTAAGAGAATTCACTGCCGCATAATATCTTAAAAGAAATTGATCACACTTTTCCTGTAATGAATGTTGCTCTGACAGCAAAGCATTAGTAACCAATTGATAACCTAGCAACAATATTGTGATCTCTTTAGATAATTAATCTTAGCTATTTTCCTGTCAGAAGCAACAGTGCTTGATTTTATGTTGAGCCAGAAAGATTGCCAGTTTTGAAAATTAAAAAGCATTCCTTTTATATTATTCATTCCAGTAACAATTTATGATGGCGCATTTAGCCGCTGAACACTTGTCAACAAACGTAATTATGTTTCGATATGAACAAGATTGGTGGTTTTACGAGGCTGCTCCATCTTTGTGGAGAATGTTTTGATTTAGGTTCAGATTATACAAGCTGTGTATTTATGTATCATTCTTTTCCTCCTTTGCTAATACTTTTTTTCTGATAATTACTTGTAGGCAAACAAGCCTGCATTTAGGGTCCTTATGCACGGGAGATATCAAACGGAGGAGGAAAGCAGCGCCTATGTCTGGACCTCCAGCAGCAGGTAAAAGGCAGCAGGCTCAGGGCAGAGCACAAATACGAAGTTCAGAAATCATCAAGAGTAAAATACAGATAATTCTTCTTCGCTTGTGCTGAAGAAGAGGCACAGTTACAGGCGACTGTTCAGCCGTTTGCATCTGGTGTCAGGACGGATTGCACGTTCCTGCTGTAGATTTTTCAGGCAGTCAATCAACAGAATATTTGCTACATCCCTGCCCCAATGCAAGGCTCTGTAAGAGGTATTAAAGACCACAGAAACTTCAAGGCTGTGCTTTTGGCCTCAAGAAATGTACAGACTTGTTGGGGGCGGGGGGGGGGGGGGCGGGCAGGGAGGCATACATTGATGGAAAGGCAAATAACCCCAGAAGAGATTAACAGTAATAAACACTAAAGTTCAGCATCAGCCTCAAAATGCAGGCCTCATGATGTAGCGGATGGAAAGCTGGCCAGGAAGGTCCTGGCTCTGCAGCAATCTTAGAATCGTCCTTCCTTGTTTGGACAATGTTAGCATTAGGACGAAAAACCTCTCAGCATTTCCACCTCGAAAACCAGTCACTGGGGAAGAGCATGCTATTCTAATGAGTGTGGCACAGGGAAAACCACAAGTGCTGACAGAGGGAAGTCACTGGACCAGAAGGGACAGAAAGTCTTCCTAGAAGGGCACAGACTCAAGTTTGGTTGTGAGGAGATGGAGAAGATTCGTGTGCATTGCAAGAGGTTGTGCAAGAGTAAGGGTAAGGGAGGTGGAGGTGGGGGAAGCCAGGGATGGGGAGAGCCAATGGGTATAGCATAGAGATGCCCACAAAGGAATAAACAACAATTAAATAGATTTGTGATGCAGCAAAATGACTAGGAGAAAGTGCTTTCAGTGCGTGTATTTCGTCAGTCACAAAGAGTAACAGCCGTGGCCTCTTGCATGGGGTCCTTAACCATTCAGATCTATACCCATTCTCTTCACTGGGGACACCTTTGTAGGAAAAGTTACAATCCTGGAAGGATTCAGACATATGTCTGCATGACCCCCAAACACATGGCAACTTACTTAGGGCCTTTTTGTAAGAATATCTCATTGCTCAGGTTCACTAGAATATACTGTTGTATATCTTGTTTCATAGAAGATTGATCTAAATATCGCTACGCAGAGATATAGGATATTAATTAGAATCTTTCTAATAGCTCTCTTTATACGGGAACATGTAGCCACTTTTAGATCAAATGCATGTCATTAAGTTCTTCAATTTAAATCTTTCATAAGGCTGGTGTAGGGTTCGTCCGTGTCCTTGTTCCAGCTGAATGGTCCCCTGAATTCTCTTATCTTTCAATGATTCCAATGTTAGTGGCAGAAACAGCCCAGTCTTAGGAGTGCGCCTGCAGCACCTCCGTGCCTGCAGCCAGGCAGGGCGAATGCGGGTCAGCTCTGCACACTCCTGCCACTCCCGGACTGGGAAGGAAAGCGCAGAGTCATTGAGGACGGCGATACAATGATTTCTACAAGGTGGTTCTGATGTTACAACTCAACAGTCCCAGAGGAAGTCATTTCTAGGGAGCGTAGGTATAAACATTAAGCTATAGCCTAAAACATTCAGGAACTCACATAGCAGAGTCCAGGTGTTGTATCTCTAATCTGCTGCAATTTTCTTAAGATTCAGGATTTTGATTATATTACTAGATATATTTTTTTTTACTTCAAGGAATAAAATTCATAGAAATTCAATGCATTTTTGTAATTACTCAAAAAATAGTGGAGTAGGAGAGTTATGTTCCTCATTTCCAGTACATTTTTAAAATCCATGCATAACTGTTCCTCTCAAAGAGGAAGAGAATGAGGTTATTTAAAAGACCTCAGCTTTTAAAAGAATATCTTCTAATACTAATGAATCAACCCTAAGATGAGGATTATTATTCAAATTCAAGAAATGCTTTTGCATAAATACACTTTGATAATGAGGTTATGAATCCTAGATCATCTTGTCTCTGAAATTATAATTTTCAAATGCTGGAATATAGTCAATCACATAAGAAAGAATCAGTTATATTTGTAAGCTTCCAAAGTTGAGTTAGCATGTAGAATTAAGGAGAATTTTTTCACCTTTTTATAGTCCCTTTGTAGATCTCCCCAAAAACACACTGAATTGAGATATATTTTCACAATTCCTTCAGCCTTTAAGTCAATATTCAATCTAAGCAGGAAAAATTCAGGTGAAGATAACTCTCTCATTTAAAATATGGAATGCGTTAGAAGGCTGACAGCTTGAATATTGTTTGATGATCCCCTCTGATCTCTATGAGAACTAGTATGCAGTCAAACAGCAGGTTAAGAAAAGATTTAACAAAAGAGTTGTCAGAAATTATAAATAGGTACTTTCACTTTATAATTCTAAACTGGGCTTATACAATCATTTAAGACCCTGAAGGTAAAGTCATACGTTGTATGCATCATGAATACTATTTTCAAAAAATACTTGAAGTCTCCTATGAAATTAGTAACCCAAAATTCGGTCATCTTTACTGCTAACATGCTGAAAACTGGACTCACCCATGTCAGCAGCGGCACAAAGCCTAGGTTAAGCCACTTTATAAGGCCGTGGGCTAGCCAGCCGTGTTACCACTTGAACATTTATTAATCGTGGCAGGAACACCAAATTTCTTTCGGTGCTTTAGCTTATTTACTGCTCTCTCACCTTTGTATTTTGTATTGATAACGTGAAATGAATATTGATAAGGTTAGACATCAATTTTTAAATGTACGGCTTGTTCCCTGCCTCATTCAGAGTCACAGAGCCAGGGACTATGGATGTCTCAGTAGCGAGGGATGTAGATTTACTATTGTAAAATTGAGAACTGTTGAAGCCAGAAGGTTTGCCAGCAGAATGCATTTTATTGTTTGAAAAATGTCATCTGTAAAGGTGAAGAAGAGCAGTGAACAAAATAGGAGGAATATTAACGCATTTTTAAAAGGCAGTCAGCAGTGTTGGTATGGTCTGTGTTTTTGGCAGAAGTCAGAGCTTCCTGAGGATTGATAATCACAAGATTTAAATATGTATTGATGTTGTGGCTATTATATTTTCTTAAAAAAACATTTTGTTCACTATACAGTACTGAACTCATTGTTATCCAAAATTAGTATCTGCTAAAACTATTTGCTTTCTAGTGAAATAATATCATAGGGAAAGTGCTCATTACAGGAGTCAACCTTTTTGCTCTACATTTTAAATTATACTGAAAGATACCTATTGAAGTTTAACATCTCAGTATAGATACTACTCCGAGGTAACCGTGTTTCCATGGGTATGCAAGTTCTTGGCAAGCGTCTGCATTACAGCTTTTAGGACTTTTAAACTTTCTCCCCTGCAATCCACTGAAATTTTAATACTAACAGAATCTCAAAGAATACCTAGGGCACTAAAGGCAGATTGTGAATTATGATAATGGGAGAAGATTTTTAAATAGTGTGTTTTTAATTAAAAGTCACGCTGAACATAATAAGGAAATGTTTGCTGTAACCAAGCTCCTTTTCAAGATGCTGAATGTCTTCAGTTGTCCAAATTTCTCTCACCAATAATTATACCTTTATTTTTTTTATCACTGGATCTCTATGACCACTGTAAATTATTTTCTCTCTTCCAAGATTTTAAAACAGGCAGACTTTTGGGGGGTGACTGTTGTCATTCATTTGGAAACCAACTATCTCTGAGTCTCTCGTGACGTGGATCAGTAAACTGCTGTTCAGATATGTATTTAGTAGAGTCTTAAATCGCTCGACACTACCATTTGGTACAGGAAACACTTAAGGAAAGAGTCAGCACACACATTAAATAGAAAATAATTGTTGTTCCTGCCAATAGAAAGCCTAAATAATGAGAAAATCCCCACACTATATAATACCTGCGCATGCTGAATAGAATGGAAAGCCGTCTTTTTAGAGGTGTAGCTGAGAAGGCAGGAAGGAAAATGTTCAAGACCAAAGAGAGTGCTAGGCAGCACGCCTCCCCCACCTCCACGTCTAGTGTTGTCAGTCTCAGATGCCTTGAGGCCTGTGGGTTAGTGTCCCCATGGGAAGGGAGCCGAGCGGGGGAGCTGGCCTCCTCAAGCGAGAACCTCTGAAAAGCTCAATTCTCAGAATGGGACAGCCTAGAAATGAAACTCGTCCACAGGCACAGAAAATAAAGGATCTGGTTGCCACCTGGGCTCTGAGTAGAAAATGGAAGCTTTATACCAAGGGCCTACCCTCATATGAGTTGCTAGTTTAAAATTCCACCAAGCCAAAATATTAATGTAACAGTTGTCTTTGAAACAAATGCAAAACCACTCTAAAGGTACATGGCTTCAACCACAAGCTTCCAGAATCACCACAAATGAAACTTACTGAAGATGATCTCATAAACCAAAACTGAAAGAATTAATTATTCTTAAAAAAAAATTAAAAAACAAATGGGAATAATTGCAAAATGAAAAGACAGAAATTTGAGATTATATTCATTATGAAAAAATCTTGATAATTATAAACTCACTGGATGGGTTAAACAGCAAATTAGACACAACTGTGGAAAAAAGTGACTTTTAAGAGGAATATTAAGAAACAACCTAGAAAGAGCACAGAGGGATTAAAATATGAAAAATATAAAGAATAGGTGGAGGACTTGAAGTGGAATGAAATTCAACATTTGTCTAACAAAACTTCTGGAAGGAGTAGAAAGAACAAGGGGTATAATATTTAGGAGAATACTGACAGAATTCAATGATATCAGCAGTTTTTACAACTGAAGAAAAACATGAACTTTCCTATTCAAAAAGTACAGGGTTGTTTTTTTTTTTTTAATCAAGAAACAGTAAATATAAATAAAGTTATACCTAGACACATTGTAATAAAACTTCAGAACTCCGAAGAGAAGAGCTTAAGAGCAGACACGGAGAAAAGATAAAACCTAGCAAAGAATGAGGTTACGCTGGCAGCAACCTTAGAAACAGGAGTACAGTCCAGAAGGTGAGGTAATAGTTTCAAAGGGTGGAGGCAAAATAACAGACTCAACCTAGAGTTTTATATCCAGTTAAACTATTTCCATGCATGGGGGTGAAATAAAGACACTGTTAGGTAAAGACCGATTATTACTAAATTTAATAGACAGGAAAAAAAAAAACCCAGAATACATAAAAAAGAATATCATGAAGGAACTGGGATCAAAGAAGTTGTTAAATGTGCATGAAGCTAAACTAATACTGAATAAATAAAAATAATGATGATGAAGGTGATTCATTTGGATGTATAAAAGTCATATGGAAACAAAAATATATAGAAAAAGCAAAGTAAAAGCGAAATAAAATAGCATTTTATAGTTATTAAGTAATATAATAAAAATAAATTCTGATATATCAGTAATCACAATAAATGTAAATGGAGTAAATGAATCAGTTAAATTTAGGGATTAACATAATGAGTAAAAGAAACAAAACTAAGGATATGCTGTTGACAATAAGTACAACTAAAACATAAGTTGTCATTTAAATACCAGCTAAAGCAAGCTAGAATAGGTGGATTTACATCAAAACGAACCCTGGGTATTTCAGGAAGTTGAAATACTCTCATCAGACAGACTTGCTATTCTAGTTCAGTCTAGCAGTTTTTACAGGAGACTGAAATTTGTGAAGAGAATAAAGTCTCAGTCATTTGGGGAACATGCAGCCAGAAGAAATGACATAGTAAAAAATTTGGGTGATATACTTCAGTTCAGTGGTCAGTCAGTGAAATGGCAACATGTACACTTGGATGCTAAATTCACCTACACCATGGAGTCATATATACGTAGTGGAGTCACTAACATTTCAGCCTGAAAAGGAAGAGCGAAAGAAATATGGATGCTGGAAACACTGGTGGTCTCTAAGGGCCACAGGTTAACTTATGTTCTAAGTTAACCAAGTCTTTCTGTGTTGTGTCTGCTAAATAGTGTTCTTGTGCAAGTGCAGGGAAATTAATATTATAATTCCCATATAATCCAATTAATTTTTTAAGAAGTCTGAAACAGCATCTCTACTAAAATTGTTCATGTGGCATTAATTCTTACAGGGAGGCAATGCAGGTAACGGAAGGCATAGGCTTTTAGAGTTTGCGTAACCAAAGGTGGAATTGTAGCTACGTACTCTCTGTGTGGTAGAGGTCAAATTACTCTCTCTCTCTCTGAGTCCATCACTGCCCTGCCACACACATGGCAGACAGACCCCAACTGGCCCGGCTACATTACAGCAAACACACACGGCTGTGTGCCTCCAGAACAAACACCGTTTTATTTTGAGATTAGTATTTTAGTTTTTTGAAAAGCTTATTGTTTGATACGTAATCATTCCATAAGAAATGTATTTCTAAATAACCAAAACATCTGTTAATAAAACTATTCCCTTCTCCAAACATGTCTACACAGGTCATGTCTTTCATTCTGTACCAAATTTTTTATCACTTCAGAAAAAAACAAACAACTGCTTTTACATTAAATTTTTCTTATTTAAAAAGCGCCTTGAATTTATAAGCAATTAACTACTAGAACTGATTTTAATTAACAAAATTCACAAGAAAAACACCTGCAATTATTGCTTATAAAATGCAGAATGCTCTGAATTAGTAAAGCTTGACTATATTAACTAATGAAATAATGAAAAATATATGTATTTGACAAAGAGTAGTGACACCTACCACTTTCTGTGCTCATTGCTGTTTCTTCTTCTTTTTTTAAAACAGTAAGCAAAAGCCATGTTCCTAAATTAGTTACTGAGAATAGAGGACAGTATTATCACAAGTTTAACAGCATTGCCAATGATAACACTAGCCCTGCCCCTCAGCTACCAGTGCTGGGGGAAGAGGCTGGGAACACGGGGGAGCCTGGACCCCTGGAGGCCTTCTGAGCACGGAGCAGGAACTCACCTCCCCTTCCATGGGCTGTTTATCCAACATCAATACAACACTTTAGCAGCCAAATTACTAAACAAGCTGCCAATTAGGCTTGCAGTCAGCTGGACAGATTAGCAGCGAAGAGAGGCCGGTACAAGATTCTCATCTCCTGAGCCAATTACGCAAGTGAATTCCCATCCACAATAGTTTTTGGAAGATTTGAGAGGAAGGGCCGACTCAGCTGTGATAGTAGATGTAAGAGACCCCGCATGGAGAGAGGGCTGGGAGCAGGAGTCTGCAGAAGGTTATTGCTCAAATTGCCGGAGCAGGAGGAGAGCCTTCTAGGAAAGGACTTAAAGGATTTAGCGCTGCCGGAAGCAGAAGACGAGGAAATTGTGCTTGGAATGTGCTGTGCTGAGACTGAGGTATTCCCTCCCATGTCTTAATCTCATAAAAAAAATTTTTAAAAAGGAAAAAAAAAAAGGATGAGAGACCAACACTGTATTTTATTCGAGAGTCTTTTTCCATGAAAAATGAAGTATCTGTTGTTTTACTTTTAAGGTTATCTACACTACAAAAGCCACTGCTTTTTTGTATTGTTTTGCGTTTTCATGAATCAGTGTTTCTATGGGTAAAGAGTTAGCATTTGAGAAATTTAATGTTTCTTCTATTTTGTTTCTATTTTGTAAGTACAAGATAATGCTTTATTTTATTTCCATTAAGAGAAGTGAAAGCAGCATTAAAAAGAAAAAAACAGAGGGTGGATTCTTTTCTGCCTATGTAAAAGCACAGTGCTCCTAGGCCATCGTACTTGAAGTACCAACCTTTTGAAATCGTGATAGCAAATCAATTATCATTTGCTGTTCACTTTAGAATGAACGTTTACCACACTTCAGCAGTTTCTGCAGGCATGTTTTAAATGGGTCTTGTATTTTTCCTAAATATTACATTTTAAATCTGAACTTTTGCAGGCATGTGTATCATAAACATGATTACACAGCTCTGTAGCCTAGAGGAGCATCAGAACTCTGACCTGATTTTCGGTTATAGGTGGAAATCAATGGATTAGTAGCAATCGCTAAAAAATCAGGGATGTAGGATCAAATGACAGTGCCCTGTTTAACCAAACATAGCTGATCAGTAGCTGTTCAGTGGAAAATTAGGTACCTTGAAGATCTACCTTAGTCACCACCGTAATCATAATTTCAAAATAAAAATTTAATGTCTCTTTTTGTCAGTATATTAAGGAAGCATTTTGATACAAGACTTTTACCAGTACTTATTTTTGGTAAATAAAAGGTTCATTTTTTACATTTTGTATGCCAATCTGTGCTTCTTAATCCCTTCCCCTTTTATACCCAGCCCTTATGGCAGCCATGTCTGGGCCACCCTGGAAGAAGAAGAGTTGTCTTGGTCTACACATTAAGTAATTGTGACATGTAATCACAAAAAAATCTCATGGTTTAAGTAAATTTACGATTTTGTATTAGGCTGCATTAACAGCCATCCTGGGCCGCATGCAGCCTGCAGGCCGTGAGCTAGACACCCTTGCATACAAAATAGTATTGAATGTAAACCAAAGTTGCAAAGTAAAATGTAAAGTTCATTAAAAGCAGCAATATTAACCAGGATTGAGACTATAGTTAAGGCCATAGCCAAGCTTTGTTTTTCTTCATCCGTTTCATAAACCCTCAGAGACTGCTGGGCAGGGGGAGGGGGGTTAATGTAATCAGCTGCTAAGTAGTGGAGTGAGACTCTAACCAAGCTCTTTGTTCCACTCACCTCTCAACCACAAGCCACTCCCTTCCCAAGTACCTTGTTGAAAGAAAAATTTGAAGAGAACATGGCTTTCTTAGCCCGAGAACCTCCTCACCAGTGTCAGTATAACGTCTTGTCATTTTACAATTTCAGGATTTGTGGGAGAAAACGCCCAGCCCATCTCAGAAAACAACATCGGGAACCGGATGCTCCAGAGTATGGGGTGGACCCCTGGCTCCGGCCTAGGACGCGATGGCAAGGGGCTCGCCGAGCCCATTCAAGCCGTGCAGAGGTCAAAAGGATTAGGACTTGGCTTTCCTCTACCAAAAAGCAGCCCGGCAGCCGCCACCCCCACCATCCCCACCTCCGGAAAACCCACCTAAGGAAAGCAGAGAAGAGATGGTCCCGTTTTCATGCGTGGCCTCTCCACCCCGTTCTAAAATGACAACACAGCTGCTGTTCTTGACACAGAAGTCTCAAAACCCATCCCCAGAGCTGCCACTCTCGCCTCCTAACTGCAATGATAGAAATGCGGTTTCATCACAGCCCACGGTGCTAACGGATGAGCCTTTCCCTGTTACATGTTTTCGTCAACTTCCAGCTGTTTTAGGTAGAAAGAACAGCTCATTTCTGTTATTTATTTTGATCTTGTATGTCAATAACGTCTAATGCTTTTAGCTTGATTCATGGACCTGTGTGTGTGTGTGTGTGTGTGTGTGTGTGCGCGCGCGCACACGCGCGTTACCGGGGACACATGTGAGCACACTCCTGAGCCTCTCAAGGGGGACAGGTCGGAAAGGTTGCGTTTCATGTCATCGGTGTGGAGGGTGGCTCAAAAGACCCATCATTGCTTCAATGAAGCCCTAAGCAAATCTTGGATTGCAAGGCTTGTCGATTTTATATTGGCTGAGTTTGGGGGGGTGGTGGTGGTGGTGGTGGTAGTGGTGGTGGTGTGTGTGTGTGTGTGTGTGTGTGTTCTAACGGGGAGAGGTACCCATTAATCTTCTAACCTCAGACAACGTAGTGCGAAGTTCACAGTTGACCAACCGCAGCCAATGTTTCCTTCAGACGTTTTGACAAAAATAAACCTCCTCATTGTTATCACCAGAGTGCCCTCAACGTTACTTCAATGCATATTTTATACATTTTACCTCATTTAGAACATAAAATGATTACTGAAAGAAAAATTTATTTTTTTAATTCATCCTGACTGAACTATAAATTCTATTCATCTAGACCGACTTCTACCTCTCTCTTCCCAAAGGTTGATATTTTTTTTTAAGATCAACTCAACTGTAGTAAACTGATTTTACATTTTAACCACTGGTGTAAGTTAGAATATTGAATCAATGTCTTTGAAGATTTAAATGGCTCTGCCAAGAATGCAGATTTCTGGCAACGATCCAAGCCATTCACGAGGTGAACAAAGAGGAATGCGACTGACTTGCCCTTTCAAACATCTTAGCAGTTACTTTAAATCCACGCAAGGCAAGTCACTCTCATTGTGTGCCTCGTACTGCTATTTCTGAACCATCTGCTTCATGATGTCAAAGATCCTAAATTCTCTTAGTTTAGAAGTTGGTTTGTTACCACCTTCATTATTAAGGACTAATAATAGTATTCTATTTATAATGACTTACTGGTTGAGTAAAGTCCAAGTAACACATGTGAATCACCATTTGGTGGGTTTTTTAAGTCTTTGTTTTTTTGGAGCAGTTTGAGGTTCACCGCAAAATTAAGGCAAAGGTCCAGAGATTTCTCATGGAGCCCCTGGCCGCACACATGCACAGCCTCCCCCGTTATCAACACCCCCCACCAGGGCAGTATGGGTTCCACTTGACGAGTCTACACGGACACACCGTTACCACCCGGAGTTCACGGTTTCTGTTCCGGTTCACTCTCGGTGCTGTACGGGCTATGGATTCAGACAGACGTAAAATGACACGTATGCACCATTATAGTATCATCATACAGAGCAGTCTCACTGCCCTGGATTCCTCTGTGCTCCGCTCTAATAGGTGTTTGAAAATCTGTAAATCCCTAAGAACTGTTTCAAGGAGAGAGAGGGGTTTGTGCATGTAGCCCTTTTGCAGACGGTCCCCTAAAGAAAATACTGCCAAGCAGGGAGAGGAAGGGCAGCCTGCTCTTTGAAAGCCTTAATCATTTGCCAAATGAATACGTTTCTTTTAAGCATTCTCTTCTTTCTTGGAGGTATTGTGGTAAGAGAACAGGTTGATTAAAGGAACTATACACTACCAGGTGAGTTAATCTTCTGAAGCGTTCTTATTGGATAAAGTAACTCTGCTGTATGATTACTTAGAAATTTGGCATTTAAACAAATTGGTTTCTGTTAAATAGTCTCTTGGTGGAAGGGGGGAAAGCTGAGAAACCTTGTCTGTATAGCAGTTTAAAACTTCCTTATGGTAGTTTATAGTGTTCTAGGGTCTGTTCAAAAGGAGAATTTTTTTCCCCTATATTCTGAAGATCTACTAAATCCCTAGAAGGTTGAAAAGCCAAACCCAGAGCGGCTGCTAACACACAGTGAGATGGTTTTGAGACTGATCCCCATCTCCTGAGAACTCGGCTTGTATTCACTTCGCCAGGTTCTAACACTGCTAGGGAAAAAGAGCAGAGCAGGTACCAACTGGCACAGGCTGACTCCTTCACTAAATATTGCGGTCTCCAAGAATGCTTTTCACTGTCGTCCTTCTAAATGGCTACCGGGTACCAATCTTCTCAAGCAGCACCGGTAAGGTGCTCTCTGCCCTTGGGTATTGTCCTCTCACACCCCATCCCCATAAAAATGCAACTGTAGAGTTTCTGCCAATAGAAGAAATGTCTTCATCTTTGCACCTAGAACCCTCTAGTGGCTCACAGAGGACTTAATGCATGAATTGATACTCGAAGTGGAGAAGGGGTGACGCCAGGCTTCCTTCCCTGTGCTGTGCACAGACGCTCACAAGAGACACGCACATCCCCGCCCCATCCAGCCCTTAAGAAAAATCAACACAGGCCTGATGTTCTGCGGGTACCTGATCTTCATTGGAGAAGTGAACGCAATTTAAAAATGGAATTTTTAATGCAAATTAAGTATCTCAAGATATGAAATCCACTAATTGATTTATGTGTTATGTATAGTTATAGGTAATTTTTACCAGTTACTATGCCCATAGATCACAAAGCATCCAAAGCAACTGATAATTAAGAATGTATCATTCACATCTCCTTAAAAAGGTAAGACTTTCCTCTGCTCCTTCATAAAACCATTCTTCCATTCCACAGTATCTAAAACTTCATATCAAGTTAATCAGTTGAGCTAAAAATTTTAGAAAAGTGCGTAAGTCTCTTCCATACTATCCAAATTATCCATTCCCCAGCAATAGCCAAGAGAGGCTGAGCATGAATTAGCAAATCAACTTTTGTCTTTATACACTTCTTACACTAGAAATTGACCCTCCTGTGTGCTGGGGTCTTCCATCCGTCCTTCCTTCCTTTCTTCCTACTTTCTTTCCTTCTTCCTTCCTTTTCTTCCCTCCTTCCTTCTTTTCCTCCAATATAGTTGTTAAGACTATGTTTCCCTTAGATTTGTTTGCTTTTATTGTTAAAATATATGCTATTCTTTTAAAAGAAAATCCACTGCTAACTAATATTTACCAATTAATTGGACTCAGCTTTTGAATAGATTTTTTTATTACTTGAACTGTGGTTATCAAAGAGAAGTTAAGACACTAAGGTTAAAGATAAACAATGTATAAATATAGGTGTGTTTACAAGGCACATAAGTATGCAGGATACATACACAATTGCAAAATACTGCATTTTATCATCTATTTTAACATTGTGAATTGATATTCTCATAATTGAACTGACAATTGCTTTTCTTTAATATATTTCCATTTTGAGTGATATTTCATAAAAGAAAAATCACTGGTAACATGCTTTTTAAAACCATTTCCTCCTTTTTTTGCCTTTCTTTAAAACAAAAAGTGATCTAAACTAGTACTGTAAAATGAAGTTGCTTAGCAAGGAATATATTGGCTGTTTTTATTATTTTTTGGTAAAAAGCTATATTAATGATACAACAAAGAATGAAAGAATAAACTTAATGTTTAAGAATGTTATTTATAAGCAATTATTGTCTTTGTGCTGTGTTTTCCTCTAAAACTAATAAAAAATAAAGTTGAAAATACTTTAAAATTATTTTTAAATTGCTGCCTATCTACAATGAACATTTAATGGTGCATTTAAATTCACTGTTCATCTTTAAGCCCTAGGAAATGCATTTCCCAAAACATTTGAGAGAGAAAAATTGCTACACGAAGTTTTGACTCACATTGGTTCTCAGCTTGTGGTGACCTTTTCTACCACTTTTTCCTGTTTTTGTTTTCTCTGAACCTGGGCCAGACTATCCGCCTTAAGGTCTCTCCACTCAGAGATTCTAGGATTCTAAAGTAGCAAGTACAGGTCTCTCTCCAGCCACTTGAAATACCACAGCCACTCCATCTCCTTCTGGAAAATTATGTTTCTCATAAACATGCCTGGAGATTTTAAATATTTTATAATACTCATTAAAGCATGGAGTTTGTTTGCCCTAAGAAGCATCTCATTATGTTGATAAAATTTTATCTTTTCTCCCTAAAAACTAAGCAGATCTTGTTCAAGTAAGTGAGTTTCTTTTTAATCCAATAGGTGTTAAATACTCATTTATTTAACAGGCTCACAGTAATATATACTCGACTGACAAGTGGACCATGAAGGCGCCTTCTGCCGGGTTCCTACAAAGCAAAGACTCATTACTTCGCACACCTGACGTTGGAAGGAGATCCAGATTTGTCTCCAGCGAGTCAGTGCCGCCTACTGCCAGGAGTGTGATGGACGGGTGCCACTTTCAGTTTCATCTGTGCGCTGGGGCTGCCTCCTCTCTCTGAATCGTTAGTTTAAATCTTTCACTTCCTGTTGCTTTATCAGAGTATCCCGTGTTTACCCCTTAATTTTGCAAGATGAAGTGAGTTAACAATTGAAGGCTATGTTAAGCTTTTTTTTTAAGTTTGAATTTTCAAGATAAATAACTCGCATTTTCCACGTGTGTCTAATACTTGATTTTGCAGCTATATGCTGATGGAGACAGGACTGTATCGTGCCAGCATGCTAAAAGTAAAGAGAGCACCCAAACTACTGTCTACCCATTTTCCTCTTCCTATTACATTTCAAAGAAACGATGGTTTTCTTGTGAAGGCAGCATTCTTTAACACAAGCAGAAAGGATGAGACATAGTATACTAGTTCATTACATACTTTAAAATATGCTCTCCAAAAGCAAACAAATTCTTACATCCCTTATTGAGGTGGATTTCTTCGAATGCCAGAATTCCAGAGTTATGATGAGCCCATGAGTTTAGGGGAAGTTTTCAGGTTCTGTCAGAAAGCTGCGTGGCTAACCTGTGATTCTTCAGCTCTTTGTTGATGGCTCTCATTCACTAGGGAGACAATACATAACCCATGTTGTTCGTATGAGGGATGGGATTCACAAAATAATTTTTCAAATGGATGTGAAGCACTTGGGAGCGGCCATGCAAGGTGTGAAATCACAGCGTTCCTGGTACAGTGGCTGTAGCGTCTTCAGGTCCTCAGCCCTCAGTATAGTGGTCCATGTCCTGGAAGGCTTGGTTCTTGACCTTCGGCATTTCTAAATGCCTCTCCTTTTCCTGGACCACTGCTAACTCTTCTCTGTGCATCTTCGTTCACACCATCTATTATAACATCATGGGAAAGCCTTCCCAAGTGAGGGGGCACCACTGAGCACATGGGACACCGGCCTGAGTGGACTCCTCGGCCACCGTCCTCGTCCGCGAGGTCCCCTGACAACACACACAGCTGGAAACAAGCAGACTCCCCTGCCCCACTCAGTGAGTAATTGTCTGCGCTCGGTGACAGATGTGCAATAGAGCAGCTTCTTCAGGAAAAAATTAACAGTTTGTCCAGCATGTCAGCTCGCTCTTTTCAGTGCCTGGGAGGGCTTGGCCCCATTATGGATGATTTAGAAATTGAGGCAAGCGAGGCCCGGCTGCCCACACAGCAAGCCTCCGTTGGGGGCCCTCATCTGCATTCAGCACTTACTCAGGGCCAGAAATTGGCACAGGCCCTCTGGCCGCAAGATGAGCACGGCTGACAATGCCTTGATTTGTTGTGAGAGAGAATAAATGGGTTTTTCAGAAGATGAGGAAATATCACCATTACTGGCCAATTTATAGCATTTTATCTGTTCTTCAAACATGTCACTTTTGTTATTGTTGCCCGGTAATTACATAGTGAAACGGAAAGAAAACAAATTCTGTTCCGTATTCCGATGGATTGCAAAATCATATAATCCTGATAAATGCCCATTTATGATACACAGGGATGAAAGGTTCATTTTAATTTTGAATGGCTAGCACAGCCATAAATAGGATATAGGATTAAATTTCAGAGACTCTGATTACCCAAAAGCAAATAATCTTTCTCTTCACTTTTTCAGATCCCAGAAATTCAGGAGGATACCGTAAGGCATTTTCCCAAACAGGATTTTCCTGAGACAATACCAAAAGCAAATTCAGAATTGCAATCTGAAAAGAACTAGAACTTGGAGGGAAGCTAGAGAGCTGTCTGGTTCTGGAATCAGTCCATCCTAAATGCTTCTCAGAAAGCAAGTGGGGGCCTACAGTGGGCGAAACAGTTCCAGCTTGGAGGAATAGCCCTGCGTTTTGTAGCTTATGTCCCTGGTCACTTCTGCAATCTCACCAAACATCCAGATACTAGAAATTGAATGCTTTTTGTGTTCGTTCCTCTGTTACTCCCCCCACCTCATTCCCATTGGTATAAAGAACATGACCTGTGGAGTGTGGCAGAGAGCACAGGTAGCAAAAAGCAGAGATGGAGAGGAACGAGGGGCCCAGCTCCTAGGACCGCTTCTTGGTGTCAGGTGTGGAAGTAATGGGTCTTTGCTTAGGAAGAAGCCAGCAGAAGGAGCCTTCACGGTCCACTTACCAGGTAAGTGTACATCCCTGTAAATCTGCTCAATCAATGACGACATAATACCTGTTGGCTCCCGACTTCGCTGTGGCAGGGAAAAAGGGAAGAGGCGCACCTGCACTTACCTGCCTTGGCCCAGGGGTGTCACGTGTCACTTCTGTTCAGGACCCATTGGCCAGCACTGGTCACATGAGCCCAGCTGGATTTCGTGGAAGCTGCAGACTGCAGAGAAGCACATGGATATCTGTGAGCATCAATGGTTCCTGCCATCGTTGTTGATGCCATGACCACACTGCTTCTACATAGTCTTACTGTGACTCACCAGACGGCTAAGTGTCAAAGCAGCGTTTACCATATTTCGTTGAACCAGAGATGCCAACAATTTTAAGAGACATCTTAATTTTACATACTATAACGAAAGAAAGACTGTAATCCACTTATGTGAAATGCAATCCAATTTTAGAAATACTAAAATATGGAAAAATGATAAAGCATGTTCATAAGTATCAAATGACTGGTGCAGAGAGGAAAAAATCTAAGGAATGTCAGGGAAAGCTACACGAATAGGGGGGACTGGAGCTGCTCCTTGAAAAAGGACAGGGTTTGACTAGGAGAAAGGGAGGTTTATTTTTACCCACGGCTACCACTCTGGATGTCAACATTATACGGCACAGGCACTGGGGTTCTTGCAGGTAGAAGTCAATGCCCAGCCCTGATGTCCTCCGTATGATTTGGGGGCTATCTTGTAAGTTTCAGCTGTTTTGCTGAAGTTAGAAATAAGAATGGTTGGCTTATGAGGGTTAAATGTAATAATGCACATAAAGTACCCTAGCACAGTGACTGGCATATAGTAGGTGTTTTAAATTAGGTGACTTTTCCTGTTTCTAATGAAGTGATAAATTGTTATCAAATTGTGTCAGTTTTTAATTTTTTTTTTTTTTTACTGCTCTGTTCGGGAAAAAGTGAGAGAGAGACATTCACACATTTTTAGTACTTTGCTAACAGTTCTCAATAAAGACAATATTAAGAAAATCTTCCTAATATCACAGCCACTGATGGACATAGCCTTAATAATAAACTTCTGCTATGACTCCAAAAATTGGGTTTTAAGAAATCCATTCAACCAAAACCCATGTAAACAATAAAAGACAGAATTCAACCACCAGCCCTCAGTAATTTCTTACTAGCTGACTGAAAACCATTTGGGAACCTTTGGCCACACCCACCATGGTGTTTGGCCCGGCCCGTGACTGCTGATCTCTACAGAAGGGTGACACAGAGCCCAGAGAAAGTGTCATTGGCCCAGGGCTACTGCTAATGCTTTGGCAAAGTCCTCAGGAGGCTGCTTGTAGAAGATGCTTAGGTTGAAATTCTGTCTTTTCACAGAATCTTTTCAATATTCTATTCTAGAATAGTAGCCACCAAATTTGGGAGTGCCTGAGACTCATCAGGGAGCCCTTAAAGAAATGAGATTCTCCAATTCCCCTCTCAGAGAGGCCCCTGCAGATGAGTGTGCAGGTGGGAAAGACTGTCCTGGAAGAACCACCCGAGATAGTCTCCAGATGCTGACCCACATCCAAGCCCAGCCTTCTGTGGTGGACCCTAGGGGTTCGTCTGCCACCGCCCTACACCATCTCCCTGAGACAATCCTCAGGAATTTGGAATTGGAACAAATAGATTTCATTCTGACTTTGGTGTGCCTTGTCTCTCGAATTGGACTGGGCAGCAGAGAAAGTCAGTATGAATAAGAGGTCGTGCGTGGAGCAGAGAATGAAGATGGGAAGAAAATACCTGGGTTTCCTATATCCCTGGAGCCTGGTTGAAGGTTGCCAGATGTTCTCCTTGTACAGGGCCAGAAGATCATTACTGGCAGGTCCTCTGGCCTTGTGTAAAGAGAAAGCGACCCTTTTCTGCAGGACAGCATGGCACCCCTTCCCACTACACACGGACTTTTTCGTGCTGTGGAGGAGCACAGTCCTCTTTAGGTGGTAGCTTTCTCTCAAGTGCTTATTCACAGATCATTGAATACTTAACAGAGGGGAAAGTAAAAGCTGAAGTGTTTGAGCCAGTATTTATTAAATATCCATCACAGACTCAGATAAAGAAATCTAAGATCATAATGACAGTTAATTGTCCAGTTTTTAGATTTTTATGTTAGCAGACGGGGAGCTGAAATAAGCCTGCCCAGGCACATAGAGAATCCTGAGCATCATGCCGCCATGGTTAGAATTCTTTTCTGAGGGTGATTTTCAGTCCCATAAAACACCCCTTCTACATTATAATTAACGTTCCTCTTTGGTACAAGGTAACTTCAGCTTTCTGTCATTTCCATATAGTACTAATATTCTACTGGATGTTGGCTAATACTTAAATATATTATAAAACACTGAAAAGTACTATCATAACTTGACCAACTGAATTTTCTCTGTGCAATCATCAAAGAGTTTATAGTTTTAAAGGAGCTATTTATTATACCATGTCGTATTTTAATAAAGTTCTACCTTGGGACAATGGGGTATTTTAAATGACTTGACCTCACTTTTCTTTTTTCTTAAACAAAGCCCATCTCTATCAATTTCTAGCCCAGTGATTCCTATCTATAGAGGAAGCCCATTACTTCCAGGGATTCTCATAAGACTGGAGAATTCTGAATATTAGTTACTTCCTATTTTGCCTCTGACCATGAATATACAACACAATGTTTCTCCTTGAGCTCTTTAATAATTGCTATGCATCACAGAGTCGAGGTGAGCATGGTAAATCTGTAAAATAAGATTAGAAGTCACTTCCTTCTAGCCCTTCTCAGAGCCGTGTGCCCATCAGTCTCGGGTTCCTGAGTTCCACTGTGGATCGGCTGGTAAGCCGTCCCTGCTGGATTGGTTTCCCTGCGATCAGCAGTGGCCCTGCTCACCCACCCAGCTCCCCACCTGCCTCCAGCCCACCACACAGAGTCTCTGGGCCTTTCTACAGGAAGGAAGCGACCGGAAGAATGAAGGAGAGCAAAGAGCAGCTTTAGTGCCAGTGGTTTGCTTTCCTTTTTCCCGTATCTGGGACATAGAGGCAATGAATTACAGCAGGAAAGGCCCTGGGCTAGGACTGGGGAGACCGGGAGACCTGGATTTAAGTTTGGTCCCTCTCTTGCCTGTTCAGCCCCCTCACCTGACTATTCAGGTTTCTGTACACAGGTTTATAAAAAGGAGCAGTTGGACAGGAAAAGAATGGATGTTTCTGAGTGCTTCCTCTGTGCTAGGGATCTCACACATAATCTGGTGAACTTCACAAAGGTTTTTACTTTTAACTTTTCCGTTAAAAAGATTACGTAACTCTTAACTTGGATAATGCAGACTAATTGGGAAAAAAATTATTCTAAACTAGCAGAAAGTCTAATAAATTACTTAATACTACGGGCATAGAGTATTATTGTTTACAGGCAAATTACTAACAATTTAATTTACCATTGAATAAAATTTTATTTAAACTAATATTCAAATCAGTGCTTGTATGCAAACAACATTTGTATAATATCACGAGTTTTGAAATTTATATTTTTCCTAAGTACTTCCCCTCCTTGTAACTTGTTTCTGCTGTTAATTCGCTACTATTACAATACACAGGCAAACAAGCCCACCCCACACCTTCATTACCACAAACTCAAACTCTGTGGGGTCCACAGGACTGACAGTTGGCAGGACCCCCTGGAATGTGTTTCATGATATCAGGCTCCTGATGGTAGACATAGGATCACATAAACTTGACAATGTGACCTCAGGCAAGAGCCCAGGCATGATTTCCCACAACAATGAAGAAGAAAGTAATCTTTTTTTTTTTTTTTTCTTTTAAAAAACTGAGGTCCAGGGTTGTGACCTTAACTCCATATGCAGTGTGAAGAATTGGACCAGGTTCAGAAAAAAACCAAGACAAATGATTAAAGGCTATGGGACCGAATCTGGAAAGATGCAGACAATGAGTGATGTGGAGTTTGCTGTGGAATAACCACAGAAACGGTTTAATAACCCCCAAAACATCCAGAAGGAACAGAATTACTTCAAGAATTGCCCTGTAGTTCTAGAATGGGAAACGTATGGATTGGTTGGTTTAAAAAAGATTTAGAAGAAAATGACGTTTGAGTCAAAGATACACAGAAAGACATCTATTTTAATGGAAAACATTAAACTAATCAAAGTAGGGCTGTTATTAAATCTCGATATGAATTAAGTGAAGCCCTTCGTGAATCCGTGGGAGGAAATGATCCAGCCCGTATCTGGGGTGGTGGGCAGGCATGTTCCAACATGCCCGAGTCTGACCTCTCTGCACTGCCGAGCCGCCTTGGCAGGAGGCTGGGCCGGGCAGGTTTGAGGGCACCTGCACCCTGGGCACGGCCGTTCCGTCCGTTCTTCTGCTCACGAGTAGCCCAGGGTTTGGTTGTGGCCCTTTCTGGGTCTCTTCTTTAATCTGACCTTTGCCGCTGCAAGAATAACCCAAGGGCATCACGGGGCATGAGCTGGGTACACTGCTCGTTACAGAGCAGAATGAGACCCACGAGAGTCCTGTTCTGTCCATGCAGAGTGTGTCTACCTCCCGCCATCGAGTAAAGGCCCCCTGGCTACGTGCTCACAGGGGTCCACCACATGCTCATCACCAAGCTGGTCACTGTGAGACTCGGTGTACTCACTGCCCACAAGGGACTCAGAATCTTTTTGGAGACGTCGGACCCATTTGCAGGAATGATATTTAAATATTTCATAATGAGATGGGCACAGGCACTGGCCAATGAGAGTGGACACCCATTTTATCTGAATGCATGCCAGCTATAAACAACTGACATACTATAATGATATGCATTGGTGAATACCAGCCTTACTTATGTCTGATTTTTTTTAAGTTGCAGAAAAAAACTATGTCAAAAATGTTACATTGAACATAATCAAATGTCAATATATGTGATGACACATGGGTGCTGTATTTGCTGCCTCTCTCTGTCCATGGCAGATAACATCAATTGGAATTGTTCTTTTTCATGATGATCCCAGGCAGGCAACCACCATCAAAGTGAACTCTTGTGCTGAACTCTACTTACAGTCTCTTACAGACACCATAAGTGATACTCAAGGAAGGCGGCTAAGATGAGATACCCAGGCACACAGATGTCTCCAATGGTACTTTCTTGATATGTTTCTGGTCCCTCTTGTTGCTCATTGCTTAATCAAGTGACTCCCTGTTCTGTCAAATGTGTGCCTACTGATTCTTCCCATCTCCATTTCTTTGTCTGTGACCCTTCCTCTTGTCTGGCTAAAAGGATTCCCCAGTAATCTGTGTCCATTTAGAATCAGGTTAAATTTCAGCTCTTTCCAGCAATCTGAGCCTTATAACTTTTTTTATACCCTTGTAAAACACAGAGCAAAAATAATAATCAGTACAAAAGGTATGTGTCCACTTTTGGTTATACCCCACGCAACGACAGTGGGCCCATCACTGAAATTCAAGCGACCGGCTGCATAAATGTGTGAACAAGAGAAGAAATTTTCCAGGCCCAAAGGCTCTACACAAAAGTCAGGAATGTTTAAAATTGCCTCAAATTTTTGAGAATGCCAACATCAAAATAGCTGTCTGACAATTGTATATAAAGGGAATTACTGAAATGCGAGTAGAAATGAGTGTCAATATTTCACACAGGGCTGCCTCCGGCCAATTTTCTTAACTAAGCGGGAAAGTTCACAGAAATCTGTAAACGAATTGTCTGCCAGAGGTGACGGCAGAACATGAAATCGCTTTCCCTCCACGGAGTGTCATTTCGTCGCGAGGCCAGCTGGCATTTTACGAACATTTACCTGGTGTCAGGCCTGCTGGCAACTGCGTCGTCCTGATTTAGAAATAAAGGATTGACTCCGAGGTGTCTCTACAATCTTCCAGCAGGATGATAAATCCCAACCTTAACACCCAAATAGGAGGTGAACTGTGAGCCCTGGCCGCCGCGTGGACCTCATGCTTAACTCAATCTTCCAGTTGTCAGGGTGGCTGGGGGAGGCTGCTGGGCAGGCTCCAGTGTGGGCCCAATCGACACAGCACTGCCTGCTCTCTGCTGGAGGCTGCTCCTGTCCCAGGCCTGGTGGGAATGAACGGTCCCTAACTCCACAAAGTGGTTTCTGAAATCTGAATAAGAGCTTAGCTATCATCTACAAAATTGTGGCTCATCAAGGAGAAATTACGACGAGATCCTGTTTTTCACTTTGTGCTATTGGCAAGCATCCTCCGCAGAACTGACGCTTCCCATAAGCTGTCATCGGATCCAATTGTTCTGGAATATGGTCTCTGGTGTTTGATTGCAGGGTCTGCAGACTTCAGACCGTAGGAATGCAATGCTTAAGCTTCTTCACTTATTGCCTGCTGTTGTACAAATATAGGATTTGGCAATTTAGCCCAAAGCCTTAGTCTCTCCTGCTACACACATCCACTCTGGGAGGTACCAGGGACGCGCCTTTCCACGGGCTCGGAGACAAGAGGAGGCCCATAAAGCTGGGATCAGAGCCGAGGTGTGGGTTGGCCTCATGCATAATCATCCTGCAAAACACTGTCTGATGGACCCCAAGCTATCGCTGAACTCTGGACTCCCCACCACTGAAATAAAATAAATAAATAGAAATAACCGCCAAATCCTCATAAATGCTGAAAAGAAGCTGCTGGTTGCCCAAAGACCACTTTAATAACAGGAATACAAATAAAACCAAAGCTGGGAACAAAAAGGCTTATCTCAGTTTGAAAAAAAAAAAAAAGAATTAATGTAAAGAGAGGGCTCAAACCACGTCTATATCATGCTTGCCTGTGGCCAAGGAAGTTTCCAGAAAGGAAGAAATTTCAAAACCAGAAGCCATGCTGCCATTCCCCTGAGAGTAGCCCACTGTGTTCACATCCTCTGCCAGAATAGGTGTAGATTTCAAGTTTCCCTTGAAGTAGAGGAATTTCTACATAACCAAAATATGGGTGGAACAGTGTGCTTTCTGTAGGGCATCCACGCTGACCTCACTTGGCAGCTGGTCCTCACTGAATGTTGCCAACCAATGTGCTTTGCTATTCACTATATTCCCAGGCACCTCTATGATTTAGCAACCTGTCTGTGTCACGAGGCTATGGTGGCACTTTTACAGGATATTGATTAATCATGACAGGATTTGAATGTGTGTGTCATGGAAACAATGATTGAGAAAATTCAGTATGTTTATAAAACTGGAGAGGGGACTCTGGGGGCTCTATATCAGTATAAAAACAGACAGTATTTGAAAATGCAGAGGCGGTCCGTTCACTTGGCTTTCTTCCTGCGCTCACAGGATGCTCAACCTCCGAAGAAAAGATGACAGAATAAGATTGGAGGCACGGCAGTTTGCGGTCAGATCCTGGCCTCGGCACAGGCTGAGCTAATTCGGACAACGTGAGGCTGTGAGTGCCTCAGTTTTCTCTTTTCTTCTGGTCCCCACTTTCCCGGTGGGTGATAATAAAGATCAAAGAAATGACATCACATAAAAGCGTTTTAAAAATTGAAATGCGATGGAACTGTGCAGAAGACTTCATGCCAAGCCCCCATACAATTCATGTAAAGCTAGAGATGTTCAAAAATTAAAGATACATGCTTGCAGAGGTAATTAAAACAGGTTAGTTTTTTTACGGTTCTTAAAGAAAAGCAAGGCTTCCAGACATAGAGATGGAGGTTGATATTGTACATGGAAGGAACAGAATCTAAATAAAGGCAAAAACGCATATACGATTTGTTCAAAATCTAAAAACTCATCTCATTTGTTGAGAATATGGGACATCTAGTATTAAGAAAATTGTTATTTTGAGTGTCAAGATTGTAAATGGCAAAATTTCCCATTCTTTCATTTCAAGTAGTAGTCACAGCAATACCAACAACTCATGTACCACATGTCACATCAAAACAGGTAAATATTTACAGCTCAAGCTGTATTCTAGCTTTTTTTATACAATAGTCCCCACTGTAGACAGTGCTAACATCAACCATAAAAAATTTCAAACAGTTTCTCAATTCCCTTTGCTGTTCTTTGCTATAATAGCTGATTTTTTATGTTAATGTTTCCACTGTTTTAGTATCCTTGCTTTTCTCACTCGCATCCTAAGAGATGATTGTTAGTGCCAACTCCTTTGATGTATCGCTGAGCAAAAGCACTGGCTCCAACAGTCAGCGCTGGGTACCAAATGGTGATTGCCAGCAATGAATTCCTTCTCAACATCTGCGGGGACAATTCTGCCTTTTCTTCTTCCACTTAACTCTAAATGAGAGATCTTAAATATACTTAAATAGGCTTCATATCAGCTTATGGAATACCTTCATAAAAGCAAGGGTGTTAAAAACAGCAAAGTTTCCGATGCTTGTTTTTCTTGATCAAAGTAGAATACACACAAAGGTACCAAGGTAACATTGAAGTAACATATAATCTGTTCCTGAAATCCTAGCTAATATTGTGTAATTAAAACATTTCTCTTTCCTTTCATATTATTTTATGTTATCTTTATAAAGAGCTTTCTAATCTATCCACTGCTCTGAATTTCATAAAGTATTTATTTCGTCTGAACCACTGAATCATGGAAATACAAGCATGAAAGAGTGAGGTTGCTATTTTAACATAAGCTTTTTAAGTTTGTTAAACCCTCCTCCAAATGGAAATGTTAGAAATATACATGACAATTTCAACTTTTTATTTTTAATGTGTGTTGCAGGGTTAATTCCTACCAGTTGGCTGGAACTTAATGTCGATGAGCTTATAGCAAATAGGATAACCCTAAATTAAGATGACATCGCAAAGAAATGTGATATAAACAAAAAATAATTATTTCTTTCTTTAGAAGAGACATTATTGTGGATAGCAAACAATTCAAAACTGTTACTGTCATTGGTTTTTATCACCTGTGTGATAGTATCTGTTATTTTATTTGATGCTGACATTCAAGAAATGTTTCTTGCCCATTATCATGGGCTGGCCATAATGCCAGGAGCTGCGTGGGAGAAGCAAAAATACAAAACTAAATAAACGCCATTCCTTGCCTTAGATAATCTCAAATGATAATAGAAGAACCAGGTACACAAACAAATCATTGTAATAGAATTTGACCCCAAGCATAAGATAGGCTTGTACAGAGCATTCCCTGAGTACACCAGCGGGACAGCCCACTCTTCCTCATGGGACACTCGGAGGCTGGATCATGAAGAATGAGTGGGGCCATGGCAACAGAGAAGAGGAAAACAACTCAAGGAAAACCAAGCACGGAGCTGGGAGAGCATGGTCTAGTTTTAGGAAGGATAAGATCTTGGGTAGGAGGGGAATGAAGCAGTGTGGGTAGGAATGGCAGGAGGTAAAGTGGGGCCGGACAGAGCTGTGTCTTCTGTCCTAAGACGACCAGATCTTGTGCTCTAGTCTGTAGACAGCAGGGAGAGGGAGTCGATGAAGGTTTCACAGCAGAGAGATGACAGGCTGATCATGATGATGAGCATGATGATGGGAATGTCTGACATTTACAAAGCGTGGATTATAATGTGATTCATCCACATGATGATGCCTCATAACAATTCTGTAAGATTAGTGCCGTACTGTGTCTATTTTACAGATGGGAAAATGGAGGCACAGAACCTTAGAATAAGCGGTACGCCTACGATTTAAGCCCAGCAGGTCAATGCCCACACTCATAACCACTAGGCCATTCATTACACATCACCACACTCTTGTTTTAGAATAAACCTGGCAGTGGACTGGAGGATGGAATGAGTGGGAAACAGAATGAGCATGGGTGGGAGACTATGTAGTCATTCAACAAATATATACAGTGCCTACAGTTTGCAAGTCTCTACTTTAGATACTGGAAATAACAGCAGTGGATAAGATAGTTTCCCACTTTTCACAGAGCTGTTATTATTGCATAGTCTAAAAAACAGTGAGTGCCTAAACTAAGAGATAATGCCGGAGCAAGGATAGAGGAGTATATTAGGATTATTTAGGAGTGTGACCGGACAGGCTTTGGTGACATAGGAAAAATGAGCAAGGACAGTGAGGTGGAAATCCAGGAAGACTGAATTTTCTAAATTGGTGTACTGGTTGCATAATGATGTCCGTGGAAGGCAAGATCAGTTTAGAAAAAAAGACAAAGACCTTCAGAAATGAAGGTGCCTTTGGGACATCTTAGTGGGAATATAGGTCCAGAGAGCCTTTTTAAATATCATTAAGCAACTATTTAAAAATATTTTTGTGCCATTTTATACCCTCCCTAGCCAACAAAAGGAATCCTGAGATTATAACACACAAATTAGCACCGTGTTAATAACTCAACACACGCTTGTTCAGTGTTTAGGAAGGTCAAAGACAGGGCCAAGCACTGGGGACCCAGGGCTGGGCAGGACAGACATGGTTCCTGGCCTTCGGCTCAAGATGGTAGACCAAGCACACACATCTGCCCCCGATCTCATTAAAATGAACACAAAAACATATTAACAAAAAAATAATGAAAATTCTAACATTGCAAAAAGAACAAGAAAGGAGGCCTTCTCTGGACCAGCACCTTGGAGAGCCGCCTGCTGTGTTGAATGAGAATAGGATCCAATAGACAGATTTATAGAAGAAACTGCAAATCGTTGGGAAAAGTATGATCTTCCTGGGGAGCAATGGACAAGCTCTGAGGCCTGAGTCAAGGAACATCAGGAGCAAGGGTGAGCTGCAGCCAACAGGCAGGACAAGTCTTTTAAAAACTGCATTTCGAACAACTAACCGATTGCCCCTACCACCTGAATGGCAGCACACTTGGCTCTGACCTAGAGGGAGTGGCACAGTTCCTATGCAGGGTTCCCAGAGCAGAGCCTGAGATACGGCAGCCCTCCACCTAAGACAGAAACTCCCACCGACCTGCCCACTCCACAGAGGTGGAGACTGGCCTCTCTCAAAGCCCTGCCATGGACACAGAGCTCTCAAGATGCATGGTGTGCAGAGCTCTGAGCAGAGCCGCACCTGCTCCCTGCACTCACCAACACAGCTCTTCACTTAGGAACAAGCAGCCAAGGACCACTGACAGGGGAGAAGAGGGACCAGCGTGAAGGAAAAGCCAGACTGGAATAAATGCTTTAATTATAGTGCACTGGTCACGTGCATGGATTCTGCAAAATGGGAATAACAACAGGGTCTACCTTAGGGGGGTTAAAAAGCTGTACATGCTATATAAAGCCAATGACGCTCTTGTGCAGAACACTGTTCGTATGAGAAGCTCATTTCAGTTTCACTGAAAAAGACCTTCTGTCTGTACGTATATCTGAACAAACAAGGGAACGGGGAGAAGGAACTGGGGGCCTTTGTGATCGCAGGTGGCACAACTAGACCGAGTGTGACACAAAAGATATTAACTTTCGTAACCCAAAACACAGCTTTAAAAAGAAAATTCATTATACTTTTTAAAAATTCACATTAGTTCGATGGTTTCAAGAAAAAAAAAAAGGAGGATTGAAAAGGGATCAAAAAACCTGTCTTCACAATTTTAGCCTGGTAGTTTGCAATTTGCAAGGTCTCATATTTTTTTTGTTTAATAGCATTACATTATGCCTTACACAAATATCTAACAAAAATTTTAAAGGTAATAATTAACCAAGTGCCAATATTCTTTCATTTAACTGTGCATCTTTACTGTTGAGTTTTTTTATTTTAAAAGTATGTTTCCTCTAATACAAAAGGCACCCCATTATCATGGAGAAAAATCTCAGAAATACAGAGAAGCGCAAAGAAGACCACAAAGATTTCCTTCACCCTACTTTTTACATCCTATTTAACAGTATAGCTTATATATTCTTCCAGGCCTCTATCCAGATCTATATTTATACCTCCATCTATCACCTAACTGTACATATTTTTAAATCACCAAAAATTCACATACAGTTTTGTAAACTGCTTTTTTTCACTTGAGAATACTAGGAACATTTTCTGGTGTCTCCTACAATACCATTGTTAGTAGCTACAGAGCACTTCTCTTATTAGGTGTAAAAGAACTTATTTAACTAGCCATTTATGACTAGATATTTGGGCTGTTAAGCTCTAGCAGCAAAAAAAAAATATGTACAGCACTTCTACTCAAATTTTAATGACTGCTGTCTAACATAGTGTTGTTACTACTTTTTCAGGGGTTTTGGGGTAAGCATAAATTTTCTCAACCAATTTGAGACTGTGTTTGGTAAGGGTGGTGGCCTCTCCTGGCTGCCCAGTGACCAAACAAATACATATAGATGGTATGGGGGGGGGGCTGGGTTTCCAGCGATGCGAGAACACAAGACGGTTGGAACTACCACGTTGTGGCCTGGGGCAAGAATACTAGAAGATCCCGTAGCCAGTACTTTATTTTGCAGTGGACTTGAATGAAATGATGATAATTGTTGATCCAACACATTCTAATAGCGTTCCCTAAGTCCCTGGGGGCTATTGTACCAGTGTGTACTTAGGCACCCTTATATACTGCTTCTAGCGATTTGACAGGCCTGCCAACTCCAGAAGAGCATTAAAGACCCCGGCGTAAATCTTTTGGGGTTCTCACATATTAGACCTTGCCCATCAGACACTGCCACAGGAGGACCGGAGCAAACAGCTCAAAGCACTGCGTCACACTCTGACTTCGGAACAACACATCCCTCGCATCTGCGCCAACCTGCAGTGCTTGTCTGAAATTCACTGCTCCTCCCACTTTCCTCTCTGCAACGTAGTGTATTTCAATCATTCCCTTAGACATTTAAAAAGAGTGAGTACAGTCTCTTAGTCACTTTGTATCTACTTTTTCTAACCTATTTCTATGTTGTTTAGAACTACAGGGAAAAAAATTGGATACTGAATAGACTTTACAATGACTACAATGAAGTCTGAAAACTATATTCTTACTGCTCCCATATTGTTCAATATTTCATTATTGACCTTCAACCACAACAGCAGAGTCCAGCTAGTGAGCAGGAGGGCCTGCAGCCCTCAACACTGACCCCGAAGGCCTCGTGCGCTACGGGACATTCCACAGTCGCATTTGTAACCACCTCCGAAACACCCGCCATAGGAAAGCGTGGAGCCGACTTTCAGAGTCCCTCCCTCACGGTGCTCAAGTCAAGCACGTTTTTTCTTTTACAACCAAGTCCCGCTGAGATGCTTGTGGGGGTGAAATTACAACGTTTTGCCAGCATAGATCTCGTTCTGAGTTAACGTCTTTGTTTTACAAACCTAAGTGGGAGAGCTGAACTTCCAAGGCCTGTGATCCGTTGCCAGAGGAGCATGCGGGGCTTGCAACTGCATCTTCTCAATGCGTTCTGGCACTGCAGCCTGAAGCCAATACTTGTTTTTAACTGGCAACCTGCCTCCCGCGGATGGAGGAAGCAGACTGCCTCTTTGCTGACTCCTTAGACAAGGTACTGATGTAACAGCAGTGGACAAGCAGCTGGGAGCGGGGCTGTCAGCCTGTCACCCGCTGACAAATCTGTTGTTCATATTCAGGCAGGATGTGTGTGCTCACTCGCCACCGGTATCATCCATCTAGTGCTGGCCGGGCGAGGCCCTGCGCGCCGTGGACCCAGCGCTCAGTGACACACCTCGTGTGCTTTTTACATGAGGGGCTGGGCCGATGAGACAAGTCAGATAGACTGCTCCATTTCTGTTTCTCGTGCTTCGTTCCACACACCAAAGACGGCCTGGAGTACTGTCATTTCGTGTCACAGGCATAAAAGCATAACTCTGAATGGCTCCAAACTGCTCTTTGGAAAATCCACAAGGCAGAGGGAAGGGCAAAGATGAGATATTGTAATCTAAAGTGGTGTTGTTTGAAGGGAAAAATGATCATTTGAACAAGATATGGGATGAGGGTTTTTTTGAGATATGGGGGTGGTATTTTCAGGCAAAGCTGACTTTCAGATGATCTCTAACAAATTTCCCCCAGAGCCATGAGTGTGTGCCAGCCAGAGTCACCCTCTCTCTGCAGATTCGTTTCGGGCTGAAAGTGGAGGCTGTCGAAGACTCAGCCTGCAACTCCCCAGCCCAACCATGTCTATATGTACGTGGCCTTTGTGAATCGCTGAAATACATGTTCTTTGTAAACGCAGGCGTTTGGAAGAATTTACCGGTGACCTAAACACAGCTCACTTTACTGCTCTGGAGAAAAAGAGGCTGAGCCGATCTGAATGGGGACTTTCGTGTAGAATGTCTAGTGGACAATTTTGTGCTTTTGATGATCACTGATGGACTGTTTTCCTGTTCCCGTGATCAGTCTAAGAGTTCCTTCTTCTGAGGAAATATTTTGTGCACTATTTCAGATCATCTGTTGAGACAGGATTCACAGAAACGTGCGCCGTCTCAAAGAGGCAAAATGACGCTTTAAGTTAGAGACAGAGAGGCTGAAGCTCCCGACGACATGTTAGCATTAAAAATGTCCATAGTCCCAGAGCAATGTCGTCAGCAACACATCACTGCAGTTCACAATTTAATTAAAAAATTATTGTACATTAAAGATGCACTGTCAGTAAAAAAGTCAATAATAATATTTAGTATTTATTGGGTTCTCGCTAGTTATTACATTTTTTTTTGCAGCATTAATGTTTGTTAGGAAAAAGAAATCTATTAATTATATAATTGGTAGAGTAATAGATAGAGGAAAACAGCTAACAATGTCAATGAAAAAGCCCCCAAGAAGTTTTAATCTTCTGTTCACTCTTGACAATACAGACTACATTGACATAATTATTCTCGTTTAAAGACAGAAATTTGTACTAGTTACTATATTTTGCCATGTATAATGTGCTCCCACGCATGCTGCGCCATTTTTTGTGTGCACTGTACATGGGATTATTATACCCATTCCTATACCCGTGGTATGTAATCACTATACCCATGTATAATGTGCATCCTTATATGTCCTTCAAAAATTTGGGAAAAACATATGACAAAATACAGGGTATTTTCCTAAAATTCTTTAAAGGATTTATCAAGGAAGTAATATCATGATAAAACTTTTAGTTAAATTAATTATATATCCATGTGAAGAAAAAACATATATAATGGTCTGACCTGTAGGAAATTCAGTTTCTGGGTCTGTTTTAAAAGTAGCATAATGGGAATGCACTCTTAACTGAGGAAATATCTTACATTCCCAGAAATATTATTATCCCCTCATTTTACTTTGTTTTAAGCTATAACATAGCTTTAAGCAAGTATTGTACTTTATTACAATATGTTTCCCACATTTTTATGGCTCTGAATGAGAAAGTAAAAATGTTCTATGTTTAACTCAGTAGTGCAGAAAAATATGAAAAATTGATTCATCCTTTGGAAATGAATTTGTCCTAATAGAAAATACACCATAAATATTCAAGAGGGCTAAATAACTCTTGTCAACTTTAATAATATCCACATTAACTCCTCTATATACTCTGAAATTTTAAGATTGTGCCCATGTTTGTATACAATAGTGATGTAAATTCCCCGCCTGGAAAAAATTTCTGGGTGCTCTTCGTTCTGCCCTGAGACTGGTGACTTTTGATTGACAGAAAGATTACCTAATAAATTTTCACTACAAACTAATTAATCTCTTTGAATACAACACGAAATGGGCAGGCATAAAAAAGTAAATGAGATGGGTGTTGAAGACCATTTTCGGATGACCTTAATGAAAAGGCAGGGACAGACGTCCCTCCTCTGTCCCAGCGCCGTCTTCTGTCACAGGCCTGCTCCCTCATGCACACACGCCCTCCTGCATGCCGGCCACTCCCCAACTAACATCGGCGTTTGTGAATAAAACCGCACCCAGAATCAACAAGCGCGTGTGGAGCTCTGGAATGAGACCACAACCGTGTTGCCAGCTGCACTGTAGGACGTCAAGTGTCAGGTACCTTCTCCTCCACCTCCCACCTGTCTCAGCGCCTCCAGCATTCTCCATCCACGTGACAACAGCGACATAATGACTGCGTATCATGCCGCCGCTATGCAACTTTCCGTATATGTCTGTGGCTTCCTTACAGGGACACTTTTATTCATTTCTGTGTGCCCCGCACATGGTACAATATCTGCCATTGGAGACTCGTGTAATAAATGGGCACTGCCTTGGACAAAAGATGGTGGGTTTCCGTCATTCTTTGCAAGTTGAAAGCTATGCTGTCAACTCTGGCTGGAAAGACAATGTTCCTTAAGAGAATCAAGATCCCTTGCCCATTATTTAAAAAGAAAGGAAGGAGGGAGGGAGGGAGGGAGGGAGGGAGGGAGGAAGGAAGGAAGGAAGGAAGGAAGGAAGGAAAGAAGGAGAGAAAACGGAAAGAAAGAAAAAGAGGAAAGAAAGAAATGTCTGGACCATCGCTGACCACTGAGCCGACAGGACGCGATACACAGGACCCAGCAGGCTGGCTGACATTTCAGACAGCTCATTGCACACGAGTCCTGTAGATTTCATTCCTGTCTGTCAATTTGGTGAGTCTCCTCTTGCGCTTCTCCCTACCTATATATGTGTCACCCCTGATGTATTTCATCACTTGGAAATCCCACCAATTTCTGGAATTAATAGCTCTGTTAAAAGGGAAAGCATTGGAGTGTACAGCAGAGGTTTCTTAAATCCATTCAAAGTTTATATTTCGCCAACTCCCTGGTCCCCTCTCCTTTGCTGTCTGATTTCCAAGGAACAAACATGGTCCTCTAGCAAGCTACCTATTTGCCACCATCCTCCCCTTTCAGCTCACTCAGACACACAAAGAAAGCTTCCAGCTCTGGCCAGTGTGGCTCAGTTGGTTGGACTGTCATCCCCCACACCAAAAAATTGAAGGTTCGATTCCTGGTCAGGGCACATAACTAGGTTGCAGGTTTTATCCTCAGCTGGGGTGGGTATGGGAGGCAACCAATGGATGTTTCTCTCGTTCCCTGCCTCTCTAAAATCAATATACATATTTTTAAAATTATAACAGCAGCAACAACAAAAAGAATGCCTCCATTTTCTGTGCCATGTGTGTTATTTGATCCAAGTACTAAGATCCTACAGGAACAAGAAACATTCTATGTTCTCTCTGTTTCCCACTTGCAACAAGTAGCCTCTCAAGGTTTCTCTGATATTCTTCTTCTAACCTCAGCCCTAAAAATAAATGAAGACAAAATACACCAGGGATAGTCTAAAGACACACAGCACCAGCAATTTATGATTTCGGAAGGGCTCTACCCAGCCCCAGCTCTCTCCCGACTTGGCCTCTCTGTGCCTCCCAGTGCTGGCTGCCCATGGCAGCTTCTGTCTGCTGTCCTTGTTCATGGCTGGCTGGCTCTCCTGGATGAGTGGGTCCTGGGCTCTGCATGTTGAGCTCCAAACACAGACATCCTCCCACCAGACAAGCTGTGGCTTCCCGGGATACTAATGAGCCCTTAGCTATTTATCGGGTCTCCCTTTGCCCATCCCCCTTCTCTGCTCCTTGTATCCCTTTCTGCCCCCTCCCCCAGCCAGCCGGGTTCCCTCAGCTCCCTCTCCTCCTTGCTTTTATCCAGAGACAGAGAGGGAGAAAGGAATTATTTATTGTGCGTCTGTTTAAAATGAAAGGCTTTTACATTTTAATGAGCACTAAATAGGTGCGAGGAAATATTGTTCATTAGCTGTAATCTGCGGAATTGCTTGAGTGAACTTCCTTTGGAGGCTGCTTTAAATGGTTCACTCAAGAAAAGCAGTTTGTATGGTAATTAAGGGAGCATTTTTCTGTCAACATCTGTGCTGCTATTTATAACAAGGGAGGTAGCTCACAGTGATGCGAAGAGCAAGAAGGGGTAGGTCCTGAAGGGTACAGGTGGAGTGGGATCCAGACCAGTTGGTGGTGGCACCGCTATTTTTTCTTGGCACCTTTAAAACTATGACAAGCTCCTTTTTCTTGTTTTCCTTCCACTCAACCTCTAATAATTCTAAAAAAAAAAAAAAAATTGTTTGCCACTCTTTCTGGCTAGGAAGAATTATCTCTCTGACATCTCTTCATTAATCACATCCTTCCCTTGGCAGCCCAGGCAGGGAGATGCAAGCTGCTTTGGAGAAGCAAGTGGTCCTCAGCTTTGTCAGATGGTTTCTTTCTGACTGCCATCCATTTTTCTCTCTGCCTCCCTCCTCTGCACACACAGGAGCGGTAATATGCCTGGACGAGGACTGGGATTCAGGGCAGGCAGAGAGCACTGGGAAACAAAGACCAGCACCAGATCCCTCAAATTCCTGCTCTTGTAGGGAATTGGTCGACTCTCGGTAACACGTGATGTCCACTCAGCTGAACCAGTGACCAGCCTGGGTGGTTTGCAGGACTGTTTGCATTCTTCGTAACTAAAGGAAATCCTGGCCCTACGTACCCACAGACCAGAGAGACTCCGGTCAGGGTGCTGATCTGGAAAATTCCAGAGACAGACAAGGAAAGGGAGGGTCATGAGGAAGGCAGCCTGGCCATGCTGGAGCCAGAACTGGGGAAACACAAGAACAGGCAATCAACAGATGCAAACAGCCTGTGGGGGGCTGGCAGCCAGAGCAGGGGATCCTGCCGGCAGGGCTGGGTCTGGTGCTGGGCGGGGCTCCAACGCTGCGGAGCAGCAAGTCACAGCCACGACTGCATGTGCTGCCCTTGAACCACTGGCAGGTCTTTCTAAATCTCCTCTGACTAAAGGCAGAACTATTCCAACATTCCTGAGAAGAGCTGTTAGTTTCCTTCGCTGCAAAGGTTATAGCAATACAGGAACAAGGAGTCAAGCAGATTTTAACCACCGAAGGAAGACCAGATCATTTACCAACCAGACTGGGAATCTTAAAGGCAATGAAGATATTCGCTTCATCTTTGCCTTCCTTCCTTCCTCCTTCCCTTCCTTCCTTTCTTCTTTGAATAGGTACTCAAATATCTTTTGAATAAAAAAAAATGCAATTGAGTATTCTATCAATAATGGGAATGACATAACGATGGAATAATGCAACAGAAGAAAGAGTGATAATTGCCAACTTCCCTTCTCCTGGGGAACGGTTTTTAAATCAATGGTCAATATTCTTAAAATTGGACCTTCTTGGTCACTGCATTCAAAATCTTAATTTGGAAAACACACTGAAAAACTCACACGAGTCTGCAGAAAGACATTAGAGGGGTGCACGGAGGCTGTGCTTCTGACCAATGCTATCGTGACTCTGAATTATCAGGAATTCTCCCTCTTTGTTCAATATCACCTTCACTGCCAGAACTTATTTCACACAGTATTTTATCCCTATGCTATTTTTGTCTAAACTGTATTTGTATTAGTTTATTAATGAATGTTTGGATTCTGTATTTTGTCCCAAGGCAATTTCACTAAATGATGAATTTTAAACAGTCAAATAGATCTGAGCAAACGTAGTAAACTTCAAATGAGTAAAGATAATTCTCACTTTGAGACAACGTGAATAACTCAAATCCACAAGTGACTCCCAAATTATTATCAGATTAAAATAACTGCCTTGCCACACTAGATCAGTATGATTAGGCTGGAAAAACTCCTTCATCTCCATGTTGTTTTTTTTTCCCCATGACCCAGTTCCTTCTCTAAGGGAAGGATTGAAGGAAAATATTGAAGAAGCAGAAACAGAGAAAGAGAAGGATGAAAGACATTAGCACCGGAACATTTTCCAAGTGTGGGGGGTAGGAGCTGAAAAGAGCCAAATCACTTTGCACAGGAAGGAGCAAACACAGTGATCAAAAAAGGGGGAAGGTCTGAGGAGGGATGAAGAGTGAGAAAACGCGAGCGAAGGCCAAGCATTGCAAGTGAAATGACTAAGACGCTGTTAATAGAAGACATTCATCATGTTCAAGATCTAGTTATTTGTTTTGTTGTGATGGACATCCCTCCATATCTCAAAACTTCTGAGCAGCACGAATGCCTTGTGTGGTGACTCTGTTGCATTGAGGATAATTTGTGCCATCCCTTTAATTTCACATTGGAGTTTGGAGTTTCCTATTGTCTGATCTGGGAGCCAGACAACCCATGCAGGAAAACAACCAGCCCACAAAGCTGTGCTTGGGGTCCGAGGTGACGGGTCTCAGGAGACCTTCCTGTGAGAGCTCTGGGCACCAAGCCCAGTCCCTGCAGATGCTAGCTGGGGACCCCCCGGAAGTCCTCACCGATTTTATTTATACTCTGTCTCGACTAACAAAAGATTTTAGGCAGGCCAAATTACTTCTGAGAGCCTGAATTTCCTCATTGGTAACATAGCAATAACATTTCCCAGACCAAAGGACACTTTTGACAAGTGGTTTTCAAATGTTATTCATCTTGATCCCCCAAATAGAAGGTTAGACAACCCTTCCATCTGATTCCACAGCTTTTCTTTCCTTTACTAATGTCTCACACAGAGCGTGGGTTTTGCATCCTTCATCTACCATATTCTGGTCTGCTGGGGCTTGTTGAATGGTGACCTCAACTCTAGGAGGCATCTTAGTTCCAGTGTTTGTGTATCTTAATTGGAGAGAGGACAAGAAAAGGGAGTGAAAAAGGAAGCAAATGGCGAAATCCTATTGGCACAGTCTAAGCTAGATGTTAGTTCTCTTTCGGTCCTGTATCTATCTCTATCTCTAGTCCAATCAGCTGAAGCTGGAGGGAGGAATCATTTGGCATAGAAAGAGCTGCCTAAGTCCCTCATAGAGGCTTTGGGCTGGGAAGGAATTTCAAAGGAGGAGGTACTAGCTGAAGACAATTCTAGTTGCTTCTATCATGTCTCTTTAGGTCACGTGATACAGCCCCACCATGCACTGCGAATGACAAATCGTGAAGAGGAGGAAGGAGAACAAGAGACGTCTCTCTCCCTTGCACTCACACCCCCCCCCCCACAACACTGTGGTTTTAAACAACCTTCTGTCTTTTTCTGTTTTCCATAGATTTCACCTTGCCTTAATAAATACCATTACATAGGCTTCTCGTGTTACAGTGATGATGAGGGAAGGGAAGGAGGAAAAGGAGACATGAAGTCAGATCAGTACCACAGCTGAATGTTGGAAAACCAGCTGGCGACTTGTAAGTTACTGCTGCTCCTTAATCAGGCACTGCTTAGAGCTCAAATAGAAGACTTCCACCATGCACATTCTGGTACAAGGTTAGGGGGTGAGCATAATTAAGCTAAACATTCAATGATAACATTAAACTCCACATTGTGTCGTAAATTTCTTTGTAAATATATTTTAAAACCTAAGATTTTTGATTTGGTTTTGTTTCTATGTAGATCTTTTATTATAAATTTGTGTATATGCCACGAAAGGCAACCAGATACCAAAAAAGAAATAATATTTTCATCCCAGCAACCTTGGAGAGTGAATGCAGGGATAGAGGTTTGTGTTTGGGGAGCTAAACGTAAGAAACAGCGAGAATAAAAGATGGCAAGTGGGTGTTTTAGGTTCAGGGAGGGAAGCCAATCATCAAGGGAGAACCAGAGTCTAGGATCCGGACAGAGCGCAGTCGGGCTAGTCAGGATGCCACAGGCCCGCACCTTGCTCGCAGGGGCTCGGTAGGCACTGCTGCTTGACGATGGGACACCTTTTCAGGTCACATGCCAACCACAGGCCTGGGCTACGGGGACACCCAGAAATCCAGCCAAAGAGATGCTGACTGAACAGCGATCGTGGGGCCCAAGCAAAGCGTCTAGAGAGCAAGTAGAGGGCAGTAGTGCAAAGCCAAGGCTTCTGGCCCAAGACTCTGAGTCCTGGTTGTAGCTGCTTCTGGCTTGGGGAACGAGGAAAACACCAGTAATTATTCCTGGGGTGGGGGTGGGTAGGGAAGGGAGAAGTCCAACACCTTTTTATTAGGGAAGACTTAACCTGGCTTCTATCCTGGCATAAACCCCGCAGACACAGCGAAGAATATAATCTGCCCTCTGACACAAACAGACTGATGGTTATACGTGACACAAATATTGACATACTCAAGAGCCAACACATATATACACACAGCAATACATTTTACAGAATTATCATCTTTGACTACGCTACGTTTTATGGCGTCGCTTTGGCAAATGTGTTGTTCTTTGGAGGAAAGTTATGAGAGAGCTTGTTAAAGTTAACAGTGCAAACATTTCCAAGCAGTCTTTCTTCACTTACTCAGACATTTGGCTAACTTGTTTAAAGAGACCTCTCTCTACACTGTAAGAGGTGCCAGTAAGAGGTGCTTCCTGTCCCCAAAAGCTTAGAGCTTTAGAAACCCACCTGATGTTGCCTAATATTAAATTATTCATATACAGTTGCACTTAATTGTGAAATTCAATAACAATATAGTATTTTAATTTTGGAGAGAACATTCTTTGGGGAAGAAACATCCTTAATATTTACCAAGCTATTTACTATATAGCATTGAATCGATCAATGTCAACATTTATACATGCTTAAACAGTATGTCTTATAGCATTAATATAATTACATTAATATAAAAGACAATGATAATAAATATACTGATATATTTATTTTAAGTAATGTCAGTGCAATTTTATATTCTTTGAGTTATAACAGAGAGCCTTTTTGAGGGGTAAGTTTTCTTTTTTTAACGTTAACTACTTCATCATCACAGAATGAATACATTCTCATTAACAAAAGCCATAAGAACTTATTTATCTTGCTTATGTATAGGATTGTATGGATTTAAAACATTCAAAGCATCTTCCCAGGGTGATAAAATATCTTCATTTTACAGAAGATGTGGTTAATTTCCTACCTCAAATCTCTAAATGCTTCTAATCGCATCCTGCAATGGAATTTCATTTCATTAAAAAGACACTAGAAAAAGTGATTTTAGGCAATGGAATAAAAAAAAATCAGGATCTAATATGGTGTTTACTGAACAATAAATATAAAATATGCTCTTCCTCAAAGGGCATGCTCCAAGCCATGGGCCTGTGGCGCAAAACAGGTATGAAAGGAATGAAACCTGCAGGCAGCACAGCCGCTATGCCAGCTGTAAAGCTCGTTTCAAACACGGCTGCGTCCAGAACGACACTGTTAGCATTAACCACTCCGCTAAATGTAATTTCAGAGCAGCCTGGCGGTCCTGGGACCAATAACGTTCCAGCAGCTGTTAACAGTGAGGGAATGTAAAGATTACGGAGTTTCATGGGTGCAGTAAAGCTGCAGCGGGGACAGAAATATTACGGGAGCTGTTCTGTTCCGAGTGCGTCGCATTTACTGACAAGTAATACATGAGTGATAGTGAGGACCCAGGGAATGGAACTTTATACTTACTGGTCAGCAGCATATAAATCCCATAAATTAAACAAAGTTTTATGTATTCTTCATTTCTTTTCAGACTGATCTTTCTCAGAGGGCCTTTGTTTCATGTTAATTCCATCATCAAAGCTTTGTTCAGCCACACTGTTCTCTTTGGGAGTGTATATCCTCATCTGGGGGTTTCTGCCACACGTACATCCCCATTATTTTAAAGTCTTGGCATGATCTCCATGCGGAATTTCAGGTCACCTCACCACTTTTTTTTAATCCTGGGCCCTGTGAGTCTACCAAGCCTTACAGAAACCCCATCCTTGCCTATTTAAAAGAGATCACGTTCAGCTTCCCTCTCCCCTTAATGATCAAAAGGAACAATACCGTGATCTCTGAAGACGTGGGAGGAGAAAATTTGGGCATTCTCTTTTGTTACGGGAAGGTTTACCCTATTCATGCGGGGACATGTGGAGAATGGGCATAATGCTTCATCTGTCCCTTGGTGTGACCTCCAGCTTTTTAAATGGGGCCAGAGAATCAGCTACTAGACAACAGGCTAGACAGATTGGGCCCTAATAACCCCACTGGGCCTTAGGACAAAGCCAAAGTTAGACTGTGACAGGTAAGGGTGAAATTCTACTTTCATAATATAACCACAACAACAACTGTTTTAAAAAAATGTAGATAGCATTCATGTTGGAAATTAAAAGAGTTAAATGCATGGTGTTTGGTGACTTCCAATAGATGTAAAATTAGCCATGTACAAATCCATTTGCTTTTCCAATCATCTAGATACAGAGAAGGAACGTCCTCTATCTGGGACATCGCCCCACCACACCGACCAGGCACTGGAGGACATTTGTCAAGTAGTGTGTTCCATACAGACACTCTTCAGATCCTGAGGCCAGCCGTGTACACTCTGAGCTCTCACCTGGCACTTATACCTTGTCCCTCCTTCACTCCTTTGACTTGGGTGTGTGTGCATCTTTCTTGTTCCTGGATAGTCAGCGAGGTGGAGAGCACAGATCATTTAATTTCTTGTTCCTCCATCCACCAGCACTTTAACTGTGCCTTGAAAAGTAAGCAAAGAGAAAATAAAAAGAAAGAGAAAGAAAGAAGATGCTGTCAAAGGTCTCAGGCCTAGCTAGCTAGAAAGCACATACATTTAAGGAAATTGGTTACAAGTATTACACAGTGAGTTATACACTACTGTGTATATGCGTATTTCTAAATTTCTGTACATATACTAGTCTGTTGGTGTTTCTATCTATCATAAGCATTTCTGAATACTGAAGGACACTCATGAACTGAAGAGCTGAAAGGGGCATTCATTGGTCACCTCATCAGTTAGCTTATCTTGTTTTTTTGTCTGAAGGCTGAGGATTTTTCTTATCACTGGAGATTCAAGAAGAGAAGCGTTTCCTCAATAACTGTCCCCACCAACCATTGTGGTCCTGACTTCACATTGGTTATGGCCAATGGAAAACTGTACTCTCCTAGAAATTTGGGGGAAGAGTGACACATGTCTTAAGGTGGGTGCTCATCTTTTCATTTGAAAAATTACACAAATTGCTCTTCTAAGTCCACACTACTGGTGACTCTTATGAATTGTGATGGGTCTGAGATTCTACCTATTTGTAAGTTAAGAAGTGAGCTTGCGACTTCCGCCAAGATGGCAGCGTAGGTGGACGCACTCACCGCCCGCACATCCAGAGTGTCTAAACAACGAACGCAGTAGCGAAAAATTAAACAACCAGAACGAACAGAAAGGAACTGAAGGGAAGTCCGACACCCAGGAGGTTGGAGAGGACAAACACTGAGGCCGGTAAGCGGGGCAGAACCAAGCGGAGGAGCGGAGTGAGAGCAGCTCTCACGGAGGGACTCACGCCGCCAGTGCCTGAACAGCGGGCGACTGCGAACGACGGGTGAATCCCGCAAGCCGGCGACGCTGCCAGAGAGAGGCCAGGGCTGAGCCAGCAGAACCGAGTCTGACGGAAAAGGCACTGGGGAACTGGGGAGCGGAGGAGTGATGGGAGCCCGTGGTGATCAGCGGTCGTCATTGCTTCCTCCCAGGCCCCACCCCCAGAGGCAATGCCACCCAAAAAGCAACCCAGGTTGCCGGCAGCGGCAAGCCAACAAGTGCACCGAGATAAACAGAATGAAAATGGCCAAAATGAAAGATCAGGACAAATTACAACTAACGGATGACGACATAGTCAACCTATCAGATGCTAAGTTTAAAATGCTTATAATCAAAATGCTAACAAAACTGGAAGAGAGGTGGATGCAAATAATTGAACAAATGAAGAATATGATAAGGATAATGGAGGAAGATTTACAGGGAACCAACAGGGAAAAAAAAAAGTTGGATCTCAAACCAATGGGGTGGACCAGAAGGAAGAAACAAGAATTCAAAAAAATGAGGAGGGACTCAGGAATCTCAAAGACATTTGTAAATGACCCAACATCGGATCATAGGGCTGCCAGAAGGACAAGAGGAAGACCAAGAAATTGAACGTATTTTTGAACAGATAATGAAAGAGAACTTCCCAGATCTGGCAAAGGAAATAGGCTTCCTGGAAATCCAAGAAGCTCAGAGAACCCCAAAGAAGCGGGACCCAAAGAGGAACACACCAAGGCACATCATAATTACATTACCCAAGGTCAAGAATAAGGAATCTTAAAAGCAGCAAGAGAAAAGGAGACAGTTACCTACAAAGGAATCCCCATAAGACTGTCAGCGGATTTCTCAAAGGAGACCTTCCAAGCAAGAAGGGGCTGGAGAGAGATATTTCAAATCATGAAAAACAAGGGCCTACAACCAAGAATAATCTATCCAGCAAAACTCTA